>VZRE01016438.1:0-51975 GCA_013396775.1 Cephalopterus ornatus
CCAACCCATATGATTCTATGATTCTATAACCAGGGAGGAGACAAAGAAATCTTACATCAATGCAAATTTCTTTTGTGTGATTTCCATCATTCTGTATGCTACTTTTCACTATTTAGCACAAAATGTGCTAAAACGGTCTTTAATGACTGACAAGCCTTATTGTTAAATAGGAAGTGTGGGAACTTTATTGCACAGCAAAAGACTGTGACTTTTTTTGTAGTATCTTTTCTTTTATTTTTTTTTCCCCTGCTGTTCCTGTCACTAATTTTCTGTGTGAACTGCAGTATTTCATGAATTTTGCAAGAATCAGTCTCCAGGGCAGCAACAGCAATGGGCACAAAATTAGATCCCCCGGAATGATAATTGCTCATTTGTGATTTAAGCATATTTAGGTTGACGGTATTGTTCAGAGTTGTATTTGACATGTGTATGAGACAGTCGTAATTCATTTCATCTGTGCATCCAGAAATATTTGCAAATGGATCTTCAAAACATGCAACAAAAATAACAAATGAGACCTGAGTGGGATATTGTAAATAAAGGTGTAATTGGACAAGAGACAATTTTTTGAGGAAAAAATGCAATAAATTCTCTGTGCTTTCTAAACCTAGGAGTTTCTTTCCTCCTCAAAAAGAGACTGGGGAAGTGAGGAACATATGAAATTTCCAAAAGCAACTGGGAGTCAAATCTTTTCCTGTTCTGTATAAAAAAGAGGAAACACTTGATACCGATTATGCAGGTACCTGACTGTAAAGGTTAGGTTTACATTTACTGATAGCACCCACCAACCTGCTACAAGTTCATGACTTACCCTGAAAAATGTTGAAAGCAAACATAGTGCAACATTTTTAGCGGGGGTGGTGGGGCAAGCAGGTAACTCATTAAATATGTCCACCTGGTCTAAAAATGGAAATGCAATAGTGTGTTGGCTTCATAGGGCTGAACAACTCATAGCAGAAAGGACAAGGAAGGCTAGAATTTTTGCTTTCGGACATTAAAGGGTTATAAAAAGGCACTGAATATCAGGATGAAGTGCATCATCCCAAAATACTGAAAGTCCTGAAGTACTGAGCTAGAATCTGGGTCAAATTCACAGGCTTAGAAACACTCAGATTAGCTTAGAGAACTATATCTTCTAATATGGCTTCTGTAAAATAATCATGTGTATTACTCCCACTTCTCTGAAATTACAGATTGGTACAGATTGGCCCCCTTATACTTACAAATCTACTCACTTTTAAGAATATGGTTTGCCGAATAAGACTAGGCTCAGTAAAAGTTCAAAGCTCATCACAAAAATCTCTTTTCTATTGAAACAAGACCTAAATTACTAGCTGGATGCCATGCAAGATGCAACATTACATTTTTTAAACTACTTCTCTCATCCAGTCAAATTTATATTTATCAATGTGTATACCTAATGAATGTATCTTTTTTTGTTTGTCAGTTTTTGAAGAAGTGCCTTTATTCCCTGCTGTCTACATCAGACACACTCTGCCTTTGAGAGTGACAGCTCTTGACACTGTACATTAGTTTGCTTATTGACATAATGCTGAAGTGGTTTCTGAATAGAAAACTACCAGGATAGTTTTATTTTTTAATCTCCTGTGGTTTATTTTTCATGTATATGTATAAGAAAAAGCTGAAAGAAACAGAAGATATAGCCACTTAAGCTTAGAAAATAAACTCCTATCATCAAGTTAAGACATGTCAAAGCCACAGCGAGTGCAGGTACTAAATCTCCGAGTGAGGATATAACATATAACATGTATAAAGATAAAATACCAAGTTCCCAAAATAAAACATTGTCTTAAAGCAGCAATAGTAACAATACCAATTAAGCAGCAACTGAGTTCCTTTAGATGTGAGTTAAATGCCATAATAGACATTGTGTGCTTGATCCCTTGAAGTACTGAGCAGCCCCATTTCCTGTTGATTGGTGCTCAGTATCTTACAGAATCTGGCACTTGGGGAGGGTTTTCAAAGGCATCAATACCAGCTTGGTGCCTAACAGCTACTGACTTCCAAAGAAAGAGATTTGTGCTTCTGACTGACAGATTGTGCCTTTGAAAACCTTCTGAGGTTAGCCAGCACTAAAAAACACTAGTATATCTACAAAAGAAATTAATTCCTTTCCACTTCCCATTAATTCTTTAACTCCATTTCTGCTAAGAATAGTCCCTGCTATAACCTACAGGAATATATACTTTTTGGCAGTCAGCTTATACAAAATGCTTATTTTTCTTCTTGTTATTTACCATGCCATCTGGCATTATGTTTAAGATGGAAGTGAAATTAAAACCAACCTATTATTAAAAATGATCCCATCTTTGACCTTGAAATGCTCCATAGCTCCATGACCCCATTACTTGAAGTTTGTTGTTGGATATCTGGCATTTCAGAAACCTGAATGAAGAATATCCATTAAAATTGAGTTTATACATAATTTATTTTAATTTTAACAGAATGTGTCCTTTAATTAAAATGTGAAATTGGAAAAAAAAAATTAATTTTAAATTTAGATTTCTTTTATCAGTTCATAGTGAGCTTTTTTTTTCTTTTGAAAAGAGAAAACTTATCTTTGTTTTTACACTGCAGAAAATAATCTAGGTGGCAGAGGATGGGAAATACATTTGTGCAGTTTTTAAGCTAAGTAGGTATAACTGTTAGATTTACATCTTTTTTTTAAGATAAAATCACTACATCCAAGATACTTGATGAAAACTATGTATTGTGAAAGCCTATACAAAGAGCTTTTTCATTGAAAATCCAACAATCCAACAACATGAGCTATGATCTACTAGCCAGTATTTATTTTGCAAAAGTTTTCTTTCTCTGAGCTTTTCCTTAAGGTTGTGATATAGCTTTTATTTTTTTCCTGTTTCTCTTTTCCTTTGTTATAAACACAGCTACACTTTCTTCAGAAATAAAGTCTAGGGGAAAACAAGGATACTATTTGCTGGCACATACCTCTATTTTGGGGTTTAAAGTATCTCAACCATAGAAACTGAATCTATTGTTGTTTCAGCTATGGCAACCATACACAGGATTTTAACTACTGGACATATTTTTCCTGAATGAAAGGTGGACATTGGATGCCTCAGTTCTTAAAGATTTAAGTCAACCATGTGATGTGGATAAAGAAGGCCACTTAGTTATCCGTAGCACAAACAATTTGTAGGCCAAGTGGAAAACATTTCTCTACGAAATTGTTGTGAAAGCCAAGCCTAATCCTTAGAAAGATGTCTGTTCTAATCCATCCTTTGTGAAATCAAACCTAATACAGGCCTAGTGTAAATCCAACATTATGAGATGGAGATGATGGCGGGGATTAATGCTGCACTAATAACTGATTCTTGAGTTTGGTGGAAAAGTTTAAAAACAACCAAACACTCAACCAAAAAACCCTATTAGGTCTGTCCTGGGTAGAGTACTGCATGTATTTCTCCTGACTGATTCAGTTATACCATGCGATATAATTAAAGCAGTGAAGAATCTATCATCAGAGTGACAATGTTCTTTCTATGTGCTTTGAAGGAAGGAAAGTATTCACTTCTTCCAATACCAATTTTGTGACTAGACTAAAATAGAATTAAAACTCATTAGGAAATATAGAAATAGTCTTGCAGTGGGAACTCTGTCTGAAAAGACTGGACATTTTAACTTGAAAACCACTATCATTAAATCTGCATTTTCAATTTGTGTTCTGAAAATTCATGTTAGAGAAGGATTTAGAAACAGAGGTGATTTTTTTTCTTCTAAATGTTATTCAGAGTCTAACATTTTCCAGTAAATTCCTGCTAAAGGAACACACAAACAGACCTTTGGGCTCATACTGATTCACAAAAGATGAGTGCTTTGTCGTGGAACAAATTACACTAATTTGTAATTTAACAAAATACTTTGCAGTAATTAGCAAGGGGAAATCCCTAGAAAGTTATCACAGGACAGAGTTTATTGGATTAATGCCTTTAATAACTAATTCAGAGATCCTTGTATTGACAGGAAGACAACATTTTATAATGCATTATTGATAAGTGTAAAAGCCAAGTTGTGTTGAATTTTATTTCTAACCATTTTCTCTATAAGTTAGTTTTAATGCAATACAACTTACCATTTGTTCCCCACAGGACCATCTACTTTTAATTAGCACATGATTATGATTTACTATACATTATAGTATTATTTATGGCATTTAGGCAAAAGGATAAGAAAAGGAATAGGCCATGACTATTTACTGAAGTTATTTGTTTACAATCTTTGTTGAATTTATAAGGTAAGGAAGACTAGGAGAATTCATTGGCTGGATGTAGTTGCAATTTTAGCAGCCTCAAGGAAGTATATGTTTGAATAAAATACTTCAAAGACATTGGAATATCTTCCTCTTTACTTTTATAACTGCAAGTTTTGCCTTTCAGCTTTTTTTTAATAAAAGTACCATTTATAAATAGATTAAGGAATAATAACCATTATAAACATTTTATATGTATGAGTTGTATTTATTATTGAGGACTGCAAAAAAACTCAGATAGCTGTGACTATGAGCATGATATTGAGTTTTTTAACTCTACAACATTCAATTAATGAAATGTTAAAAGACTTTTCTGTCCTATTAGCGCTTTAATGATTGTAGTCACATTCCTCAGTTTTCATACAAAGCCTAGCTAGCTTTAGGAGGGCATATATGTCTCTCTGAGTGTTAGCTGGGGTTAGATCTGGTGGTTGAGAAAAATGTAAACCAGATATATTTTGATGGAAGCTATTACTAATGAAGAATAAAAAAAAAATATTACAAAAACAAAGAACTTTGACATAATGTTATTACTTATAGAAAGGACTGAACTTCCCGTCTACTTTTTACACATATTCCTTAAAACAAACAAACAAACAAACAAACAAAACAAAACAAAAAGCAAAAACTTACACACACGTTTTAATTGATCTAACCTTTAATGTAATTCATCTACGTCTTCTTTCAGGTGAAATGGAAAACGGCACTAGTGTTACTGTAGAAATCACACAAGAAGCATTCAATTAATGATCTGATAGGTACCATTTCTTGTTTTCAGTAAACTGTTGAAAAATTCTCCCAATCTCACTAAGAGCCTTAAATATTACTGACAGGTTTAGTTGCCTAAATAAATAATTGTCAATTAAAATTGAGACAATAATTAAAAAATTAGATAAAGCAGAGCATAAATATTTCATATTTATACATATTTTCATTCCTGAAGATTGTTATGAGATAAATCATTGCAACATTAGTTAAAAGAATTTAATGTCTAAAAAGACAAATGAAAGCTTGATCATTTTAACTGGAAACACTTTGCTTCACCTGCATTAAAAAATCTGTTATTTACACAACTCTACCCACAACACCCTTAATTGATTACTAATCCACACATAAAAAAAAAGTGCCTGGTAGCTTTTGCTTTTGATTTCTTGAGATGAATCATAGAAACATAGAATACTCTGAGTTGGAAGGAACCCACAAGGATCGTCAAGTCCAACCCTTAGCCATGCACAGGACTATCTCCAAGGGTCACACCACATGCCTCAGACTATCATCCAAACACTTCTTGAACTTTATCAGTCTTGGTGCTGTGACCACTTCCCGGGGGAGCCTATTCCACTGCCTAACCACCCTCTGAGTGAATAACTTTTTCCCAGTATCTAAACTAAACCTCCCCTGACAGAGCTTCATGCTGTTCCCTCAGGTCCTGCCTGACATGTGTGACCAGAGAGAAGAGCTCAGTGGCTGCCCCTCCACCTCACCTTGTGAGGAAGTCGTAGACCACAGTGAGGTCTCCCTTCAGTTTCCTTTTCTCTAGAATAAGCAGGAATAGTGTGTTTATTTTTTTGTAGCATGAGTTTTTCATCAAATTATAAGTGACATCACTGGTAAAGAGAAGTTTTGGGAAGTTTTTGTTTCTGTATCAGCTACTGAGGAAATATGATTAAGGAACATTGGCTTATTTTGACATTTATTAATATAATGCTTGAGCAATAATACCAGAGAGATAGAGCCATGGTAACATTTCAGGTAGTTCAGTAATTTCATAATTACAACTCATTATCATCGCATCAGTTTTCGGTAATTTAATCTTCCTGGATAAATCTTCTAAGCTTGCTTTAAAAAAAAAATATTTTGAACTTGACTTTTTTTTTGAATGAACATAAATACAAAAAATATGTGTTTCATTTATTAAGGAAGACTTCAGTTCACATATTTGCTTTGGTAATTGTCTTGATACCGAAAATGCTATTAAAAGTTCATATGGGATGAAGCAGTACCCTTGAGAAACCCACAGCACTTAGCAGAATATATGTTTCTATACATAGAATCTCCTGCTTTAAGAATATTCAAAGCTGACTGTTTCACTGCCTGAGTGCAGTCCTTTCATAGCATTTTTCTGACAGTAAATGGTTTTAAATAAATAAATATGTTTAAGTATTGCCCTTAATGAGGATATTTTTCAGATATTTTCTCTAGATTAAATGGGATTGATAGTGAGTGACACCACTCTCAACACTGCTTTTGAGTTAACATTATGGACGTAAGGATGACCTTCGGGCTTAGCTACTTCTGCATATCATATCTTGGCAGTAAATAAGAATGTAACAAGAATTGTTAAATGTTTTATTTTTAATTTTTTTTCCTGGTACTCCAGCAGAGTGTGGAAATCCTGTTGGTTGATTGTGGTGGGTTTTTTTCTGTAGCCTTTGCAAACTAAACTTCCAGCATAGGATAAATTTATCAGATTTATCATCACAAGAAGACCTGAGCAGCTTACTGCACTGTAGCTTCTGGGGTAAGCAGAGACATGCTTCAGCAGACTGTGCTGCTTCTGAGGACATTTCAAGACTGTTACCCAAGCCCCCAAATTAAGTTTTCCACTGTGACTGATTGTACTTTTCAAAGGCAAGCCTTGAAATTCTCGTAAATACACTCAAATCTTTATAAAAATGTTGTTCCCACCTGCGCTTTCTAGTCCTTGGGTTAAGGAAGCTTCAACAGATCTACCTGCTCACCAATGCATTTCAGGATAGAAGAGTATGACGACTTGGAGTGGGTATTGTCAAGAATTGTCAATTAGTGGAGGACCATCCAAACTGCAGTCTTTCACCTGGAGCTGGACTATGCTGTTGTTCTTCAGTTGTTGTGAAGACCTCTTAGTATCATAGCATTCAACATGTCAAAACAATAATTTGATTATGAAAGAAATAGGTTGTATACACCTTCTGATGATATGATGGGGCTCTCTGAAGCTATCTGAACTTTACTTATTTTATGTTAATATTACTTCAAGAAGAAACTACTACTGTTGAACTTGTTTAAATATAAGAGAGCAGAATCGCACTAAATACCTTACAGTATTTCAGTCTGGCATCTCATTATGGCTCAAAAAAGGCATGGGGTTCTTGTAAATCCAGTGTCCTATTGGCCTGTCCTGTGTGGATGTCTGATATCTTAGATTATGTCGACAATGCACTGCCTAAACATGGGTAGTGTAAGTGCAACCTCATGTCTTGTCATGTCCAGTTGGACATCTGTGGGAGACAGAAATTTTAAAAGTCAATGACTCAAACAATCAGCCACCTGCAAAAGCAACAGGGTGCATTGCTGAGGCAGATTTGCAACTCCCAGCCAAAGGGGAGGAGGACAGTTTTTGGTTGTGTGATGAAGAAACCTCTGATCTGCATAGGACAGGGGGAGGTGTGCACCCACCACTGGAGGACAACCACAAGAAACCGACTTTTCTTTAGATAAACTGGTTGAGCCCTGAAACCTATTGTATTTCCGATAACCTGTGATTGATACCTTAAACAAGCAGTTTTCTGGCTGGATAAGGGAAAAGGCCAACAAGAAACAGATCCTGCAGAGGTGGGGTGGTGGCTTTTATCATGCTAATTCCCTCTTGTAAGGCTCAGCTGTCTCAACTATGCAGGTGCGAGAAGCAGGGCCAAACAGCAATCATGTCTTAGAAGGAGTCATAAACCATCGAAGACCCTTGAAGCACCTCTGGACTCATTTCTGGGGCCTTCCATGAGAGGACTGCACATGATGCACAGTGTTGCATCAGACTGCGTAAACACCTCCCCACCAGGGAACTCTCTGCAGAGAGAGTGGGCTTCCCCCACCCCCAACAGATCAAGACTATGACCATCACTTCGACCATATACATATATATGTATAAACACTGGTCATTCGATGTTTCACTCTAATCCACCTCAAAGGATCTATTAACAAGAACCTCAGTTACCCCACCTCAGGGACAGGTTGTAACTACACTATATCACAATTTTAGAGACCTTTGCTCTTTCTTCCAGACTTTTCAATGGCCAACTCACATTTAATATTCAACATCATGTGGGCAGCTTGAGTAAGAAGAGATGGAAAGCACCTCACTACATGATAAATGGAATTGTTTGTCTTCGACACAGGTTTCCTAACTTCCCAGGCAGAACAAAGGATTGAATTTCTCACATCTTTCTTTTATCAACTTCTGAATATGCTGACTATTCATCTATGGAGATAAAAAAAAAAAAAAAAAAAAAAACAAACTCTCCNACGCACATCTCCTCCACTTATTTTTCTGAATCAATACATATGGGATGAAGTAGGACTCTTGAGAAACCCACAGGACTTAGCAGAGTAGAGTATATGTATCTATACTTTGCTTTACTGTTTCTACACTTTTCTGTGGATCTTGCCTCACATGTCCTATCAACTGTTTGGACTCCAGCTAAATTTTAGGAAATTCCTAAAAAGTCTGCTTTCTCTCATCCATTGTTCAAGGCACTCTAAATTAAGACTGGAACATATGCAGCATGTAAATATGTGGGTGTTACAGAAATTCAAAGGCAATTCAATTAAGAAATGAAATGCCAACGAACTCAAGAGCTGCACTTCCAATAGCTTATTTTTAGTGTTCTACAATAAGGTTTTCATGAAAGTGTTTGGTAAGAGACTAAAAGGGCCTTTGGACACTAACAAGTCATGACAGCTAGCAGGATTCATAAGTAATTTATCAGTCACGGGTCATCTGGAGACTGTAAGTCAGGTTCTGAAGAGGACAGCTGCAAGTATATCTTTTATGGAGTGTAAAAAAGATCCTTGATTTAGTGGAAGTAGAAAATGGTCTTGGAAGCTTTGTACAAAATACTTTAGGAGATGCAATGGACATACTTAAAAAATTTATTCAGGTTGGAAAGGTAATATCTTTCAAATGAGCAGAACCTTTTTAAATAGGAGCTTTTTCATAGTATCTGTTGTGTGAGAATCTTGAAACAGTCACAAGATTTGCGGAAAGCATCATATACTTATTTTAAAACATAGCTAACCCCCTCCTATCTACTACACTTAGAGAAAAAAGAAATCTCAAATGAGAGGGCTAGGAGAACCAGGAAGGATTATCAGGCTAAACAGAATGCCTTATTCATTTGAGCTTTGAGATTCTTTTATCATGTCTTCCCTTTAATTTCTAAAAAATATTAAAACAACTAAGAGAGCAAAGAATGTTGACTCAGAATAAATATACAAAAGATTAGACACAATGATCGGGTTGACATGAATAAAAGAACGAGTACAGTGACAGTTAATTTTAGAAATTGTAAAAACAAATTAGCTACCCTAATATGGCAACCTTACCTAATGAAATATAAAATGTGCATATTATAAGTAAGATGTGAAGGGGAAAAGTAGGACTTCTTTCCTTTCATTCCTCTTTTTTGTTCTAAAGAATTAAAGACAGGCATTGGTAGGTAGTATCCCTCATATATTTCTCAGTCAGAGTCACTTTGCATTTAAGAAAAGAATAAAAAAGTATGAAAAAATGCACTTTGGAAAAGACTAAGATCAATCTGCCATTGGTTCTTGAGTAAATATATGTCGTGTGTTTATGTGGTTGGGTTTTGGTAGTGGGGGGGCTATAGGAGTAGCTTCTGTTAGAAGCTGCTAGAAGCTTCCCATGTCCTATGAAGAGCCAGTGATAGCCAGCTCCAGGAGGGATTTCCTGATGCTGGCCAGGGCTGAGCCAATGAGCACTGTAACGCTTCTGTGATAACATATTTAAAAACAGAGGAGATTGTTGCGCAGAAAAAATTCCAGCCTGGGAAGAGCGGAGGAGAACGTGGGAACCACAATGTAGACGCCAAGGTCAGTGCAGCAGCAGGGGGAGGATGGGAAAGGCTCTGCCCTCGTGAGCAGGGGAAAGACATAGAACTGAGGCCCCTGCAGCCCGTGGAGGGTGCAGAGACCCCCCTGCAGCCCATGGAGGAGTCTATGCTGCAACAAGTGGATGCATGAAGGAGGGGTGGGGGCAGGGGTTGAAGGTGTTTTTATGACTGTTTTATTTTCTCACTGTTTAGCTCTTATCCTGTTAGTAATAAATTTAATTTTTATTCCCACTTTGTTTTGCCCATCAGACTTCTCCCAACTCTTATCTCTACTCGAGAATCCTTAACTGTTTTTTTTCCTCTCTCCTCTATCCAGCTGCAGAGAAAAGGTGTGATATATCAGCTTTTGATAAATATTTGAAATCCAGCCAGGGTCAAACCACCACAATATGACCTTATTTTAAAAGATGCTGAACATTCCTAACTACTGTTGTGTTAGACATCAGATCAGTAATTGTTGGGTCAGAACCAACTTGTGATGTGTGTGTGTGTGTTTGTGTATAGAGGGAAGAAATGGGTTGAACCTCACAAAAGTGGTTTGATGTTGAATCCCTCATGGCAGGTGCCTGGAACCCACATGGGGAAGTCCTGGAGTAGCTGTTAGTCACAAACAGCCTGGGAAAACTATAACACACCACATCTCCTGGAGCCCAGCCTCAAATTGGCAGGGACAGTGAGGACTGCCCCTCACCCTGGCCTGGAACCCAGAGTGGCTGGTGGATCGGATGCCCCACCTGGTAGGGTTGGCCACAGGGACCAGAGGCATGTTTGCCATGTGTCGTGGCCTTGCCATCGGACATGTGAGAGCTGATCTTTCACAAGCTTCCAGTGGTAGCTTTATGATCTGTCTCTCCTTCTTCCTTCTTCTCCCTCCATCCCTCCTTTTTCTTTGGTCCTTTCTTGATGCTTTGGGTGGCTCAGAGCCGGAGGGATTGTATTTTGACTTAAGTGTTGTGGATGAGTATGTGCTGGGTCAGTATTGCAGTGGAACATTTTCTCTAGCTTGTGTGGTGCCTTTTTGAACTTTTGCCAAGTTCCCATATTTTCTTCCCTAAATTAATAAAAGTACCTCTTGGGAACAAATCCGTGGCTTATTCTCTTAATGCTATCTTGAGTTAAAGAACCCTATATATATATATATATTTTAAAGTAAACCTCCTAGCTGAGCCCATGAGCTTGCAGCTCCGGGGCTGGAGTGTTACATGTTGTTATATAACATTGCCATTATAGTATTGGGGAGCAGAATGGCAATGACATTAGAAAGGCTCTCCTGGAATAGACGCAGATTTCAACCAGTTTTTTGTCCATAAAATTATCTGGAAGTTGTAGTAAGGGAGCATAGTAAGGGAGCAAGCAAGAGAACACTGAAGTGGAAAATAACCATGGAATAATTTGATTCAAATATACGTTTTGGGTTGTTCATTTTCTAGTAATCTGAATGCATACCGTCTCTAATCTTTGGTTACTCAGGAAAAGCTTTGCCGTATGGTAGTCAGTACTTTCTCCCAATTTGGCATGCTTCTGATGAATAATGTACAGAAGACCTGAGTCTGCATGCTTTCAAGTGGAATAGGAATGGAGCCATGAAGCCAGGTATAAAATCACTGATTCATATAATAGTTTAGGCAGGATGGCACCCGTGGAGGTCAGCTAGTCCAACATCCTGCTCAAAGCAGGTCCAGTTAGGTCAGGTTGCTCAGGGCCTTGTTCAGTCAAGCTGTGAGTATCTTCAAAGACAGAATCTACAGCCTTAGTGAGCAATGTGTCCCTGTGTTTGACCACCCTTAGGGTGATTCTTTTTTCTTTTTTTCATTTTATCTAATCAGATTTCTCTGTTTATAGAAGTAGAGGCAGGATGTAATCTGACTGGCTGCCTACTACAGCCACACTTAGGTGACAGGAACCCCCTGCAACATCCCAGTGTTTGGAAGAGAGCAATGAATAGGAAAGCAAGTAATCTGCATCCATGAGAGGATGACAAAATACTTCTTCTCAGCTGACTTCTTTAATTCATCTTTGTTTTGTGTTAATGAATTAGGTTTTCATTACTCCATTCAACTTAATCTATAGGAATAATAAATAATGAGTGCTTCTTAAAAAAAGCCTTAGTCAGTAGCTTCCTGACACACCCACAGGGTAGTAAAGTCCACAGCACACACACAGAGAACATTCAAATTGGCCATCACCATTCTTAGAAAGGGGTACATCAGCAACAAAGTCTTTCACACAGCTGCCACTTCAGCTTCTCTTCTACCAGAAACCTCCCTGGTGAAAAAGGATCAGACTATAACTGGGACAATTTAGGTTCGGGATGATGCTGTAGTAAATGAAATTAACGAAGATGAACAGGCCAGTTCAGAGCATGCACTTACCTTTTCTGAGTATTCAAAATGGAAATCAAAAGGAGCTGGAGGGCATTTAGTGGAGCTGAAAGGCAAGATATAATTTTAATGTGATTTATACAATGTAGTGATTATGTAGAATTTAATACCTTCAGATACTTCAGATTAAAAATAGGATGAACTAAAAAGTTTACAAAGAAAACATGACCATTCATTTTTTATTGCAAAAACTTTTTTTTCTTCCTATGATTAGAGAGTATGTCCTATCCTTTAAGGCATAGTACAGTCTAAATTTCCTGCCATTAAGAGGAATTTCTTACACTATAAGGTCAGGTCATTTGAGATTGTTCAGAAAATTGAATTATTATTTTCTTTTTACTTCTTTTTCTTTTGATTGTTATCTGAGAAAAGACACCGGACTAGATGTGCGAGTTATCTCATCTAACGTGGTTAACCCTACATTTCTGACTAAAGATAATGGTGCAGCTTCTGCCTAACATTAACTGTGTCTGGGATTACAAAAGAGGAGACCAATAGTTTCAAAAAATAGTTCCTTACAAACTGTTAACCACACTGTTGAAGAGCCATGCAGGTCAGCAGAGTTTTTAGTTTTGACTCAAGGACAAATGAAAGTACCATAATAGAAGGGAAGAGAAAACAAAACTGCAAGAAGAGAAATGCGTGTAGTGTGTGGGTTTGTTTAACAAATGTTACTGAATATTTATTTTTGCTAGGCTTTGAACTAAAAATTGATTGACAAAGTTCCTCATGGAATATTTATGATTGTTAATAAAAGTGCTTGACGTTATTAAGAAGTGCTTGATACTGATAAGCTGGAATTTACCTCCTCTCCATTTTCTTTCCTGGGACTTCTGTTACACTGTTTTGGTTTTCCAATGTAGGAACAATTTGGTTGTCCTGACTTGGATTTGCATACAACTTTATTGTGAAGAAGAAGTACACCTTTCTAGGCCAATCTTCACACATATTTTCTGCACTCATAGGTTTTAGTTATTTAAATTCAAATTGCATGCTATTGTAACTGTGGACTGATTTTGGTACCATTTATTTTACAGCAACACAGTAATGTCTGAACATCAAGAGTGATGTTGGATATTGAGTTTAATATAATAAGATGACAATCAGACATAAGACATCTGTATTCATCGTGCGTACACTCTGAAACTAATTTCATTACATCATGTTTGGTGTGAGAAAAAATGGCAGTCAAGAGACCAAGTCATAGGATGATTTATGGTTCTAACTAAATTAAAAGCAACATCAATCAAAATTATTTTAATTTTTAATTTTTTAAACTGCAACACATTCATTTTCTGATTAGGAAGAGCAAGTCAGTCTTCCATATTTGGTACATAAAGGCAAAAACCTCAATTTCAAACAATATGTAAAGGTCATCAGTCATCACTCCATGCAAAGTACCTGCTAGATACTACTTCTTGGAACTAACTTCCAAAGGACATACTTTTGAGAACATCACATAAAACAGATTCTCACCATCTCTGTGAAATCAGGTTGCCCTACTTACTGTCTGTTGCTTTTTCCTACAGATTTTTTCTGATGCCACTTTCCAGTAGAATAACTGTAAACAAGAGATGTGATTACTGCTCTAACTATACTTCAGAAAATTATAGAAAAGGCTTTGCTTTATTAGGTAAAGCAAAATACAAAAGGCTTCATGGAGACCAGCTCCCTGGGTTATGAAGCCTGCACCAGCAAAAAGGGCAGGTATGTACAAGCCCGCTGAATTGCAAATGTGCATAATTTACATTTTCAACTTCAGAAAAGTAATTACAGCTGAATTTAATTGCTCAACTGCATAATCATCTTCATTATTATTATTATTATTGTTGTTATTTTACAGTAGGTACTGCAGAAAAAGCAGGAGTCTTTTTTTATGGATTGCACATGCCCAGGTGGTGGCAGCTGAGTGGAACAGCAGGATTGCCTCTGTGAGAATAGACTAGAGATTGCTCTGTGTCCAATCCAGACAGTTCCAGTCAGCTCCAACAGAGTCATCACAGGGCACAGCAGAGCCCGTCAGCCAAGATGGTTGCATCTCTGGGAAAACATAGTTAAGAAAGGGCAAAAACATTGCACATCAGCTGTGAGTTAAATGAATGAGAATAGATGTGAGAGCAACAGCTCTGCAGACAGCAGAGTCAGTGAAGGAGAGGGAGGAAGTACTTCAGGAGCCAGAGCTGAGATTCCCCTGCAGCCCACAGAGAAGATCATGATGACCCAGGTTGCCTCCCTGGAGGCCATGGAGGACCATGCTGGAGCAGATATCCACCTGCAGTGTGTGGAAGACCCCAGACCACAAAGAGTGAACATGCCCTGAAGGAAGCTGCAGCCCATGCAGAGCACCCTCAGAGGCAGGCTCCTGGCAGGAGGTGTGGACCGATAGACAGAAGAGGCCAGACAGGAGCAGAGTTTCTCACAGGAGCTGTGTCCTGCGGGGTACTCACGTTGGAGCAGTCTGTTCCTGAAGGAGTGTAGCTGGTGGAGAGGAACTATGCTGGAGCAGTCTGTGAAGGACTGCAGCTGGTGGAATGGGCCCACATTGAGCAGGAATAAAGCATGAGGAACTGCTATGGACTGACCACAGCTCCCATTCCCTACACCATTGCTCTGCTTGAGTGGGGGAAGGAGGTAAAGGAATCATGAATAAAAGTGTAAAGTATGAAGCAGGGTGTGGGTGGTTGGTTTTGTCTCTGTTTCTCACTATCTTAGTCTAGTTTTAATTGACAATAAATTAAAATAATCTTCCTCAAACTAGTCTGTTTTGCCCTTGACAGTAATTGGCATAGAATCTCCCTATCTTTATTTCAACCTATGAGCTTTTTGATCTTATTTTTTTCCCCCCATCCTGTTGTGAAGGGGGAGTGAGAGAGCAGCTGGGTGGGGGCCTTACAGCCAATCAAAGTCAATGCACTAAAGTCTTAGAACAATAATAGTAGTACACTTATGCAATTGAGAAATGTTAATATTTCTTTTGCAGTTCATACTTTAAGGTTTTTAAATGACTCTTAAACAAGAATTTCATTAAATATCTCAGATGAATTCCCAGCTGGTGTTTTTGTTTTCAGCCTCATCAAAATCCGTGGAACCATTGCTGTTCCCATCAGTACAATATTTGACTCTCTATTAACATTCTTTTTCCTTATGTGTGCCTAGTAACAAACATAGAGCTCTTACATATCTGAAACAGGATGAAGACTTCAAAAAGAAATCTAGAGACCCACAATGTAATCAGCTTCTTTTGGAAATAAAAGGCTTCTTCACACAGTGCAAATCTCACGAGACTACTTCTAATTTATATTGTTTTTCTAAGTAAGAGAATCACTTGGGTTGGAAGGGATCTTAAATATCACATAGTTTCCGTGGCATATTTCACTAGTCCAGGTTGCTCAGAGTTATATTCCATATATTTTTATTTTTGAGCAAACCCCATCCATCTTCATTTGAAGTAGAAATTACCTACAATTAGAGTGCGCATGCATAAATCACATACACATGGTCATTTCTAGCCTTCAGTACAAATTCATCTGTCACTGGAGGATATGACAGACACTCACAGCAGCAACACGACTATAGATTGATTTCTATTTAGCTGAAAATGACAATTTTATATTAGTGTAGATGCATTCCTGACTACAATTCTCTATTTGCATATGACATTGTGCATGCACTTTCAGAGCTTAGAGAAAGGTTTGGGTTTTTTTTTTGTTTTTGGTTTGTTTGTTTGGCTTTTTTGTTTTGTTTTTAGTGTTTGAGGTTTTTTTCAAATAAAAATAATAGCTGATACACAGACTTGGAATACATTTTACAGGTAATAAAAGTCTAATTTTGAGAGCAGGTCATATTCTTGTTTAAACTTTTTAGCAGCATTCATTGTTGCCAAGTCTTTCGTTCTGTATAGTCATACATACAGGATCAGCCTATTTATAAAATACCTCAATATTTATAATGTATATATTTATAAATTGTACTGTAGTATGGAAGGGAAGAGCCATAGAATAAAAGAAACTAGAAAACTAACAGTTCCCCGCATGCTCTTTGATCAAGCTAGTTATGGCACAATCATATTGCATATCTGTAATGTAACTACAAACCACACGACAACTGAAAGCCACATGTTTAATGAAGTAGCTTCTGGACTGGTGTCCCTCTCTTCACTAGATAACAATTAATATTGCTATTCCCAAATCAAAGCTTTTAGTGTCATCTAATCAGCATTTAAAAGACCCTGCTGTCCTGGTTCCAGCCAGAACAGGGTTAAATTTTGCAGTAGCTGGCAGGGGGCATGTCCAGGACCCAGAGGTTATTCTATACCACCTCATGTCATTTTCTGGGAATAGGGGAAGGAGTCCCTTCTAGTTCGGGGTAGCGTGGCAGTGGTCAGGTGTTGTTTGGCTCCATGTGGTGTAGGGGTGAGCGTTCGCCTGGGAATCGCTCACCTCCCTTCTACAATTTTGTTATTAATATTGTTACTGTTAGTATTTGTTTCCTTATCTCATTGCTTTTTCCAGTAAATTCCATCTTGCTTCAGGAGAAGGGGAGCAGGAGTGAGAGAGAGGCGCATGGTTTGGAGTGGTTTCAGTGGGAACACTAAATTGGAGAATACCATCCCTAAACCCCGACACCTGCAATGAGCAGAAATACAATAATTTCCACAGTGGCCTTCATGCATGCAGACACATGCATGGGCACTAAAAGGAAAACGAATTCAGAATGACACTGTGTAATGATCAGCACACCTTAAAAAGGAATTATCCACTGAACATCTGCTTTATTGTTAAATGATTTCTGAACTGGGTTATTTGGTTCAATTTGGTCTTAACGGCTTTAGAAATAGCACTGAGTCCAACAACACTTTAATGAATTAACAAACAGGTGCTCTGGGTGTCCTTTCCCAGAAAAAAAAGGAGGGAAGAAAGGAAGAGCATCTCAAAAGTTGCTTTGCAAAATACAATGGAGGCTTTATTTTCTATTCTTCCTTCACTGAAAATTTATTACTTTGTAAACAACTGTATCTGGGTAAAATACTGAAATGTGATGGAGACACATTTCATCTTGTCAACTGATTAAAACATATTGTGGCAATGAATAATATTTTAATATACTAATTGAATGTATTTTTCTGACTTATTATGATAAGGAACATTTACTATCTTCTTAAATGTCTGAATGTTCCCTTTAGGCCATGTAGGTTTTAATTATTCTACTGAAATTGATTTGTCTCAGCCAATCACAGAACACAGATAATGCATGGAGACTTAGGAATACCATAAAATTTTTTTTGCTCATTTGTGGAAATCCCTGTCTGCTGATTAGCTAATGGGAGCTAATTTACATTCTTTCTATACATTTATTTCTCAAGAATTGCAGAGTGAATTTGAAGATTTCTGTTTCATCTGCTTTTGTCCATTTGCTCCTACAGGGTCTTCCCCTATGTATTTTCATACAGTAAGTAAACAACACATAAAGCTATATGAGACTATAATTTAATAGCAAAATAGGAAATCCCTGTCTAATGAAAAACAAATATATAAATATAGAGAAACATTCAATAATTTGAAAAGGTACTATAAGGCTTTTGATAAAATTAGTATTAGGTTACTTTAGAATTTTTTTTCTTTGCTTTTTCTTCCCATGTGATTTGCATAAGAAACTTCCTGTCTTAGATATTTTTTGTTAGCAAAAGATTAATATTTTTTAAAAAATGTTAAATAATAAAATTCAGATCAAATAAGATATTTTGCAAGGACTTTTTTTCTTTAGTGTATGTTTGTTTTCATCAAAATTATTTTTCATGCATTTATAATTGACAAGTAAGGTCTTTTTTATTTTAATAATGCCAAATTAGGATGTCTTGGCATTCCTAGAAATGTTGAAACTTAATAGTTCCTATGATATAACAAATAAATAGAGTTCTTGAAACATAATGCTTTGTAATAAAAATAAAACTATTTGAACCTAATATCTGAATCTCTAGGTAACTGTCATGTATTTTGTTATCAGTGACAGACCCGTGTATATGTAAATATAAGTTTAAATCCTAATTCCTCAGATGACTAAGCAACCAAAGCATGGGTGTGTACACAGTGTCCCAGAATTATTCCATTACCCTATTTCCTTGTGTACCTCTAGCAGAATCACTAAATAAAATAAATGTAACATTTGTTTAAGAATATTGTGACAGTCTCTCATGTCATCTGTGGTCATATCAGTTTGGATTATTATTTATAAGGGAAAGCCTTTATCTGAAATGGAGGTCCGTGACCCATCAGAGCAGAGAGAATAAATGAAATGGAGGTCTCAGAAGGGAAGGAAAAGGAAATATTAAGTACCAGGGACCAGTGTGATGCACAATGATCTGAACACAAAAACTGTCTACTTGCTACATATTTTATCTTATTTTGTTTTGTTATTTTATTTTATTCCTCTGGCTATGTCACAGAAAAGAAATTTAAGAAATTCAGAAGACAACAGAGAGGTGGCTTTACTGAAGGTCACAATGAGATTCGCAAGTGTGAGAGTCTGCCTGAGGAAACACACAGAAGCATTTGTTACAGTGCACCTTCAGAAGGCAATAAAGGTGGTCAGCACTGGTAAGAAATAGAAGTCAAAACTTTAGCAGCGGACAATGAGTATTTTAAGAGAAGATAAGGGTCTTCACAAGTAGTCAGGGACTGCTCTGTAAATTTAGCTTGTGAATGACTGAATACCTGGCTCCAAAACATTCCCTGATGCTGCTGAGGTAGCGGAACAGGCATAGCCTAAGATATATTTTGAGTCAGTTTTATGGGGATGACAAAATTTCTGTGTGCAGGAGTGACTGGCTGGGAAATGCAGAACAACCAGGACAGGTAAGAGATTAACAACTCTGAGATGCCATCAGAAATAAAGTAATGGAAAACAACTATGCATAATCAAGTTTGATGATACCAAAGAAGAGGGTGAAACATTATGTCTAACAAGACATAATTCATTCAAGACCAGTAAAACACAACATGCATACCATTGCAGTTTGCAACCTTAGGCTTCCATGAGAGTCATTAAAGATGTTAGTTATATTGGTTTGGGGGTTTTTTTTAACTTTTATTAGTTTATATGCTGAAAGTCTTACAAATGTGAATGCCAAAATCCTTTACAATAGGGATGTACTTTAGAAGACACAACCCAAGACTAATTCCATGCAGAGCAGTGGCTGCTTTAAATTTTAATCGGTTTGAGTGGAATTTTTAGCCTGAATATTTTGAAGCTGTGTGCTCACTTCCCAGTGTTCTCTAATGTCACCTTGAGCAAATATGCCCAAAGGAAGCAGATCATTCAGTGAGCCTAAATTAAGGCTGGAGGTGGGGGGAACCCACTTAAGAGCTGTCATTATTTCTTTTCTAAATTGAATGGCCTCCCCATGGAAATAGTAGAAACCATCTTATATAGAACTTTTTAAAAAAAATTGAACAAAAGACTAAAAACGTTACAATGAGCAGTTCTGAACTGGTAGTAGATGGATTAGATAACTGTTAGTTTATTTCCTCTCCAATTTTTTCAGATTATTATGATTTTCAGAGAGACTGGTGTTCTTGACAAAGAACCAGTCATTATTTATTTCTCAGTAGTAAAATATCAGGTTGTGTGAGTGCAATGAAATATAACTAAAGTGACACTACTTTGATTTTTACATGAAATTACTGACCCAGCCTTTGGCAGGTGCAGGCTTTATGCAGTTTACACAGTAATTCTAGTCAAGTCAAAATTCTGAACATACTATTAAAGAAAGTTACAATGCAATACAAAGAGATTAATATCCTTTCTGTCTGGATCACCATGTTATGTTGCCCACTTGTTTTCGCCTTTTGTTCCCAAACAGAGTGAAAATAACTTGGATAGCTTTCTTTTGATATTGTTTTATATTCTGGATTATTTTGCCATTGAAAGTAGAAGTGCCACTGGCCTTCATGTTCTTAAATTACTTGCTCTAAGAAACCCATTTAATATTATGAAAAGATTGATACTTAAAAGTAGCTTCTGTTATTGGTGATATGTTGGAGAATATGCCTTTAAAACTTTTCCCATTTGTTCTGGAGAGAAAATGCTACTTTTGGAGGAAAAAAAATGCAGCTGATACTGAATAATGTTGTCTGATATTTAAAGAAAATGCTAGGGCCACAGAGTCAGACAAAAAGTAAACTACTTTTAGATGTCTATAAATAAGTAAAAATCACATAATTGTCAGTTTTTCAGTTCATAAGGAAACAATTTCTTGTATATGCAATACTTCTGTAATGTTTACAGATTTCTCCCCAAGCCAGTAACTCAGAATTGAATGCCCTAAAACAAAAATAAGTTAACCTGTGAGAGGAAAACTAGTTTCCTGTGAAAGGAAAAATGGGGCCAAAGGTAGTAATACAAAAATGAAAAAAAAATATGTCTACTTGAGAAGAAAAAAAAACAAATTGAAGATTAAAAAGTCTATATGGATTTTTTTCAGCGATGTATTTTGAAAAGCTTATGGGGAAAAGAAAATCAGATCAAAAACTTAGGGTGTAAAAATGCAGAGAATGAGTTTCATACATTTTCTTTAAAACCCAGAAGGAACAAAGCAAACATTAACGGTAAGAATCACTATGAAAGACTCACTACTATGTGTTAGAACTAATTTTCTCTGTTTATAAACATCCACCTAATTTCTGCATCTGATTCCTTTTATGTCACTGCTGTTGGTAGGCTCCTGTGCAGTTCTGAGTCTCTTATGTTCATTTTCCTCTGAATCATTTTTAGCTTTCTAGAGTCTGCAGTAATTAGCTGTTCGTGCTTATATCTTGTTTTATGGTACAACACTTCTCCTTTGCTTCTCCTTTCAGGTAATTCTTCTCTCCCGTTTATTTAAGATGTTGACGTGACTTCTAGCTTTGATCTGTGTAGACTGCAACTGGACACAAAATGCTTCATATCACCATCCCTTTTTTTGCAATTTATAAAAATATAGCCTAACAATGTATTGAAGAAGAAGTTGTATTACATAGCCTAGTAGCTACATTAAATATCCTAAAAGACCCACCAGCAGAAATACTTAAACCCAATTTTTATAAAACAGTCATGTTTATATGACTTTTTACTTGCCTTCTGGACACAGTAGCCCACGTTTAAAAAGTAATTCACAAATAGTGAACATGATGCTCTCATTTCTGTGCAAAAAGATAAAGTGTCTTTAATGACACTTTGTTGTAATTCTCAAAATAAAACTAAAGTGTTTTACTACAGGTGAAAAAAAATCTCACCATTTGAGGAGAGTGTTTCATTTATAGAGGGGACAGTTAGAGAAGTAGTGTTGTTTTCTAGTCCAGAAACTACCAGTCCAAGATTTTCAATAACCCTACACTAAAGAGCTTGACCCTTCTTTACTGAGGGCTAAAAACTTACTTATTTTCCTATTCTGAAGCTGGAATCAGGAGCAGATAGGCATTAATCTTTCTTGCTTGCCCTTTCTGAGGAAGTCAGTGAATCACGTGGAATATCTGAGCTGGGAGTCTGCAATCTCAGCTGCCTTCAGGTGTCACCCTGGTTCTCATATATCCGTTTATGGTTGCTGACTTTCAGTGATGAATCACTTTTACTTAACAATTTCAAGAAGCTTGTCTGAAGTTTCGGTTCTATTGTCTCAATGTGCAGAAACATTTCAGATAAAAAGTAAGAAATATATGCCACCTGGCAACTTTAGAAACAAGAAAAAAATCAATATTTTATAAATAAAAAAAAGAATTTATTTACCCCAGCTGCCATTGGGAAACCTCTCCAAGTATTTTTAAAGGGGCGAAGAAGAAAAAGACAAAACCCGCCATGAAGACTTAAATAAATTCACATTGACTATTCACTAAGGAACTTTAAATTACTTTCCAAATAATTATTGAAGGCAAAATCTTCATTTTCAAAGGAAGAATAACAGCTATGCAATGTTCACCTTATATGCAATGCTTTGTAAAACTTTATTAATCTGACACTTAAGTAAAAAATCATAGTAGGAAATAAAATAAGTTTAAATTATCTACTAACTGTCCTCTAAACCTCTCAAACACTTATACTGTGTGCATTAACTGAAGATTTGTTCTGCCAAAAGCAGTGTTAATGTAACAGCTGCGAGCTGACAGTTCACATTAACCGTTGCAACTCGGAAGAGCGTGACCCCTGTCTTAAGACGTCGCTTGTTCTATCTTATCAGACATAATGCAGACGAAAAAATTGTGCTACCAAGAGAATCCCAAGGACCAAAAAAGTCAGCAACAGCAAAAGTGCTAACCTACATTTTCAGTCAGCTTTACAGGAGGAGCTGCGACATAGTATTCAACAACCATAGAAATCCCAACTACTTCTGTATGCTTCTGACTCAGCTGGAGAAGAGCTGAAATGGCTGTCTTCCTACAAGGAAGACAGTGGGTTGTATTAAAAGACGGTTTAAAAGTGACACAAGACTAAGGAAAATGAAGCTCCTTCCCATAAGGGTCTCAGGATGACAATAATTTGTTGTAAACACCAACAGTCCTTTCACCAAATCCACCCAGCACCTCCCCGCTCTTCTTCCCGAGAAAGACTGAAACATCAGTCTTGGGACAGAGATGGAAAAGAGAAGGGTGAGCATGACACAAGAGAAAGAGACTGGTAAATGTTCTTTTATAATGCATTTAAGGGTATTGCTAATGAGGCTTTTCTGCATTAATCTGGACTCTAAGTAATACTACGGTCATAATTGTACTAATAATAACTGTTGTGTTTGGTTTAGATTCTTGAGATTTTTAGATTTACAGTAAATTCTTAGTTCTATGTGTGACAGCTCCCTCTTGTCTATAAAAGGATTTGAGTGTAACAATATCAATCATCAGATATGCCAGGTAAGAGAAGACAGTAGCTAATATGCCCTTGGATTTAGAGGTAGCATTTATAATACTTGGTTTATTATGCTTGAAGAGGAAGTAGGGCAACAAAGACAACTATGAAATAAATTTAAGACATGATGTTAATGGTTGTCATATGGCATAATGGCCAAAAAAGATGAAGAATTATTATCTTTACTATTAATTTTGAAAACTATCACTAAATTTGTGAGGACCAGATGCCTGAAATCACAATAAACTTTACTCCATGAACTTGCATGTATCTTTCACCTGAAAAATATGAGTGACATGGATGACTATAAAAAGGACGTCTCTGATACAGATCATTCTTCTCTTTACTTCACTCGGGTATTATTTTTTATAAAAACAAGGCAGAGGAGGAGGGAAGGAATTAACTGTCTTTTAACTTCTATATTCACAGAGAATCTAACGTGGCATCCAAGCATTGCATAGACATCAACTGAAACATCTCCTGAAATCTGCCCACTTGGTAAAGGGGTTAAACTGTGTTATGCTTTTGTCAGATACACACCCTTCTTCATCTTGCCTTGCCAGGCACTGCCCTGGAGATAAGGGTGTTTGGAAAGGAAAGAATGGATGGGGAGAACAATGACCACATCTCTTCCTACTATGGAGTAAAATACATACAGTGCTGTTCACCACCTAGTAGCAATCACATTATTGTAGCTCAATTTTCCATATGACTACATTTTTTTACTCCAAACACACACCAAACACATTATTATATTCTTTCTTGACCTCAAATTTTCTCCTCGGTCCACCTCACTCATTTGGCATTTCATTGTGACCTATTCAAAGCACAGCATCCAGGACCATTTTTCCTCTCATATTTTGGTCACCTGGGGAGGCAGACTTCATCTGCAAGGTACAGAATAACATCTCAATCAGGAACACTGCTTTTTCCTAGGTAAAACTGTGGGTTAGATTGTTTTTGCGGTGGTGTCACTTTCTGGGTGTTAGGGGTTGTTTTGTTATTGCTGGGTTTCCCAGATTTGATAGCACTTATCACAACAGGCGGAAGAAGGCACAAAAGTGATGGACAATGTGTTGGCTCAAAAATGTTTTTTTTAAGAAGCTGAAGCTGCTTGAAAAATTAATTGGATGCAATAACACTCTAAAATAAACAGGGAATAAACTAAGTTCACAGACCTAAAAAATGGCATTACTTGCCACTTTCTTTCCTTGGCAATGTAGCACAAATATTTGAAGCCATGGAATTCACTTTTAAGATGCTCCAGGGTGCTCTGAGAAAGCTTGTTTCCATTCTCTTCTGCTCCTATTTCTAAAAAGAATTCTGAAATTACTTACTGGATTGGAAGGAAGGATATATACATACTAGGTAAATGCTTAAACTTTTAGTCACTGGCTGTATTCAGTTATCCAACATGAATACACTGACAGATTTATCAGAGAAGACAAAGTACCCAACAGCAATATTACTTAAAGCCTTGAAGTTAGCTTTATTGGAAATAAAAAATGGAGGTTCAGGAGTCTGAAAATAGCAAGGAACCAATTGTCTATCTTCCTTATTCTGCATGAGTGTTGCAGACATGCAATTATTGGCTAAATTAAATGACTGGATAAACTGGATTAATCCTAACTGGGGAATTTAATCCAAGCCTCATCTTGCTGTTTTGTTGTTTTCTCTCAAGATGTTTGAAAATGAAAGAAATGTTCCTTTCTTATCAAGTAAAATTGAAAAATGAGTGCAAAAAATTTCACAACAAGGAAGGAAAGAAACAAGCCATAAATATGGTAGAGAATGCGTAAAGTGCTACCAACTCAGGCAGTATTTTACATTTTCTTTACCCTTTTTTTTATGTGTGAGTAGCTACATGAAATGCAAACTATTAAAAAAGCAAGTTTTATGTCTCAGGAGTTGCCTCAAGCGGTTCTAACCCACAAAGGACATACAGTAAACATATAGACAGTATGGGTACCAGGTAGCTAATCAGGATGCTATAATAAATACCCTGTCATCTAAGGCTACTTCTTCTTGACAATGTCTGGATTAGCATCAGGGCCATCTTCATGATCAGTGTGAATTTTTACCCCGGCTGAAAGTATTAGTGTGTAAGAGAAAGATTGAATGGCCAAACTATGCTACCTTTTTAACCTGGGAGAATATTAATAATGGATGACAAAAATGCCTGTACAGATGTTATATTTGAAACATTTATTCTGTGATGCATCATAAGACTTTCTATGATGGTCAATCTGAAATGTTTGCTGGAATTTGTGTCACTCAGTCTTAAATATATTGCCTCCTGCTTCACTGAGCAGGAGTTTCCTGGTGTTTTGATGTCTCCCTAAACATGTGACTTTGATAACTTCAATCATCTAAAGCAAGGGTTGAGAAACTACACTTTGTGTTGGTACTGATTTAGAAAAGTTTTTCTAAGAAGTTGTCAGTCTCCAGCTCTGGCTGCATTTTATGTCACCAATATAAAGTCAGATAGCTTATTCTCTGAGCAACCTGATCTAGTTGAAGATGTCCCTGATTGTTGCAGAGGGGGTTGAACTAGATAACCTTTAAAGGTCCCATCCAACCCAAATTATTCTATGATTCTCTTTTGGAGAATGATAGTAAACTGCACCAGCAACCTTTTCAACCTTAAATTACTATCTATTAAAAAAAAAAAAAGTTCTAAAGAGAAGGAGCACAATTTGCACAGGAATACATTTGTTAGGCTAAGGAGAGCAAGTAGACGTATCTGTTCATTGTTATGTGTTTTCGCACAAGCACAAACGAAGTCTTTCAGTGAGAAAAGAAGGAATCTTTATCACTTTGAATGGTTCTGGTGCTACTTGTGTGAACCAGAACACATGACAAACATCAACAAAGAAAGTGAGTTAAGGTGGAAAAGTGCAGGTTTTACTGTTTTCTGGAATGATAGTAAATGCTGCTATTAAAGTATATCTTGCCTGGCTATCCATTAATACTTTAATAAATATGCTGTTACAACTGCCTCGGCATCAATTTCTCTCTATTCTATACTTCATACCTCTTCTTTACATCTTCGTGCTCAGTTACAATTATTTGTTTTTGGCAAAGCCACAAGTATTTATGCAGTTTGTTGACTATCCTTCTTATAATCTGTCGCTTTAAGGCACCTAAGAACAGAAGAAATTAATGGAAACATCACTTCACTTGCCAGCAAATTGGAGGAAGAAACTAAAGATAGAAATGTTTCAATGTTCAAAATCATGCAGGAATTTTCATTTCCAGTATTTACAAAGGAAGAGGACTCCAGGGACAGGATTCAAAAGGTAAAACAGTGGAGCATTAAGGAATATGAAGTTGGAAGTAAATGTACTTCTAAGTAGTTCTCTTATTTTGGCAACAATTGATATTTGACTGGGAGATGGAAGAAATATGCCTGATCCAGGAAAATAGTTTCTAGACCAAACTAGAGAAAACAGGCACTCTTCTAAGAACATAATCACACATGAGATGCACTGCTGAGTAAAAAGGGAAACTTCTACCATGTTAAACCATTAACAAAATATATGGATGCATTTTTGCCAGTCTGAACAAAAGTTACAATGAAGGAATTGATCCCTATGCATTAAGAAATAATCTCTGCCACCAGAGTATGTTAAATAGCACTGTTTAAAAAGACAATATAGCATAGTTTTTTTTCTACTTTCCTTATTGTGCCTCGTCTTTTCTGTGTTACATATATGCATTCTCTTTTTAAAGAGTTTTAATATGATTCTTCTCAATCAGGTAATTTAAAAACAAAGTGTTAAATGAAGATCTTTGGCCCATGATAATATTTTAAAGAATGTATTGCTCTATAAAAGACTTATTTTCCAGAAAGCCTCTTAAAGATCTGTGGCTAGTGAAAGTTAAGCACCTACAGAAGAGAGGTCAGGCTCCTGGTCTTTGACTCAGGATTATGGAAAATTGGGCTACAGAACATGCTGAGAAGTGATCCTACTTGTTTCCCCTCTCAGATTGCTTGTAAGAGTTGCGCTGCCTAATCAATCTCAACATATAATGATTGAGGGATAATTTTAATTTTTCTCAGGTAGGTTATTTCAGTGCTCAGAAAATTATTTTCTAATATCAAACTTATATCTTTCTGATCAAATTTTATCCTCCGATTTTTTCTCATTACTGTTTGTTTTGTTTTATTCATTTCACATCTGCTAAACCAGAAACGTCGTATGTTAAGGTCACTCCAAACTGAGACAAATCCATGCACTAGGTTGCTTTACATGCCTCCAACAAAAGGGAACCTCTGGGAGGCTTCTCCCCCATGAACTACTACTTTTGTGAACTTTAATCCTTTCTCCAGGGAGTGATTAACTTGCTCTTCTTAGCACACAATATTAAATAAGTAAATGTTAACCTTCCCATAGCAGCACTTTAGATGTATCTCTCTGATGCATGTAATGTACAGGAGGGGGACTAAAAGTAAAGAACTTTTAGGCAGCTCTTATCTGGTGGTAAAAAAAAATCCCAAAAATTTGGCGACACTTTCTTTTCTGTGTCTTCCTGGGTTGCAGAGGCCAATTCTGTTCTTCGTAAAATCATGAATGTGTACTTTGCCATTCTCATATGGTGGAAATACCACATTCCCAAATATTCAATCTGCTACATTTTCCCCAATTCAACAAACACCAAAATATGACTAATTCAGAGTGAATCAGATTAATTTATGTTTTCTCCAGGGCAGTCTTCTTAATGCGAGACCACTTTTGTTCTTTATGGCTTGATGCATTTCATCCTCAGGGCTTTGGTTAATGTTAGGAATCCTTCAGAAAGCTTATTTTTTGAAAATAATTTGTTTATCATATTTTTAGTTTTATCAGAAAGTAGTCTAGAATTTAATAGAAAGTGATATTGCTGCTATTTCCTTTATACTATCTTTGAAACATACTAAGAAAGTATCTTTGTGCAGAATATAACAGAAATTTCTAAGGTTAGGGTTAGGAACTACAGAACGAAAATTATCATCTAGTCATTTCATACATTATTTGAGGAGTAATTCTGTAGAAATATAATAAAACTATCCTTTTAGCCCTTGTTATATTCCATGAGTTAGGAAGATAGAAGAATCCTCTACATGAGTTATAACAGGTTTCAGCATTTTCATGAGTGCAAGATTACTTGTAAAAGCATATAAAACTTGAAATGGTTAGAAGGCTTTCAGATACCTAAATGTCCTCAGTTTTTAAGATTTTTCAAAATATTAGAAAGAAGTATACTGTCTCGTTACAAATTAATGTAATGAGTAAGACTGTTAAAAGAGTAACTGCAGTATCTGCAGTATCTGCACTCCCACTCATGTGAGGGTTAAACCTTCATGATAGTAGAGCTAGGACAGCACTGAGTGCTCCAGATTTTAAAATAAGCCCTAGGCTTTTGCATCTCCAACTTTTATCTGCTCCAGTTTAAAAAAACACCCAAGCAAAACCTCAAAAAAACATTAAAAAAAAACAAAACACCAAAAAAACCCAAACAAACCTTAAACCACAAACCCAAAAGCCACAAACCCCCCAAAAATAAACAAAAAACCAAACAAAACAACAGCAGCAAATTTACAGGAGGTGCAGCATGATTCTCTGTGTTAAATAGGATCATTGGGAAATGACTGCTGAAATGCCTTCATTAACTCCAGCAGCTAAAACAAAAAAGGTCTTCTGGGAAAGAGGTCTCTCTTAGAGAGTCCCTGTGATCATGCTGTCTCAACTCCATTGCTCTTTCTGGGCAATTTCTGATGACTACCTGAATTTTCTCTCAAAAGACAGGCTTCCCTTTGTTTCTTCAGTCCTAAACAGATTAAATATGTTTACCTGTAGGACACTGAGAGAATACATAGAAAGGAAGTGTTGCTGTGGAAGAAAATTTTACAGAGATGAAGTGTGATTCTGTTATTGGTATAACTAGATAATGCTGTCTGTCACTGAAGCTCAGGCTCATTTTATCTTTGGCCAGAATAACTGGAAAATAAATTCACAGAAAAATGTTTTATATCTATCTTTAAACCAAATAAATGAAGTAGCACTGAAGAAATTACTGGAAAATTGCTTTTGTTGTGTTTTTTAATAAGTGAATATTATTGACAGAAATAAGAGAAAACAAAATCTCAGACCTCATATTTTAATTTGCTTTTTTTTTTAATAAGCTTGAAAATAGTAACTGCTGGTTTTCTATGTGGTCTGGCATTGGGCCTTAGTTAGTTAACTACCTATCATAAAAGAATGGAACAAACCAATGTTAAAAGTAAGTATATAATGCCAGTTATTTCAGTAGACTTTTATATATATTTAGCAAGTTAATGTATACCATCAACATAGATTTTGTACTCTCTTAAATATCACAAGAATAGTTTGTGTGTTTTCAACACAGACATAGAGAAAATTAAGGAGTAAGACATAAACACTGACTCAAATGTGTGTAAACATTGCAAGAGAAGTCTAAAACAAAAAGGCTTTTTCCTTCTGTTTCTTTTATAAGCCACCTGTGCTTATACTCAAGGCAGGTCAGGAACAACTGTCACTTATACCTATGAATATGGGTTAATTCTTCATGCAGTATACTTGTGACCTTCAAACTACTGCTTTGAGTGGCCTACAGAGAGCTTCAGTGCAGAATATTCAATGTGCCCTTTGGTTTGTGTTTCTATCAGAACAGCACCTGCCACTAAAGGCAGTCAGATTGTATCCTTGTAGCACTTGCTTATGCTTATTTTTTTTTAAAGGCAACAACAGAAGTAATTTAAAATTAAGTGTAGCATCTTTTATACCTTCCAAAATATCTTTCTATAAATTACTATATATTCATGGAGTTTGAACAGGAAAATATATTTTTTGTCACAACCATTATCTCATTAAAAAATTTATAAGACTGAAATATTAGGAACATTTAATTGGTCTTAGCAACTTTTTTTTTGCACTGAAATGAATCAAAATACATGCTGTCAGAAAACATCAGAACATTAAAGTCATATACAGATTTACTTGAAATGGAAGTAGGATTCTCCACTTTAGCTGAATAACTCAGGTTTAAATCCAATATCAGTACTAAACGCTATTGTGATTCATTCAATAACCTACTCATTAGACAGTCTTCCCTCAGAAGGCAAATCCCAGATAATCTCTTCACATCATATTACCAAAGGGCCAATCTTAATCAAATCATTTAAGCACCAAATGATCTTTGCTTTCTAGGCAAGATCAGAAAAAAAATACTGATGCCCATTTGATTCCAAACTTGAAACAGGTGATGGCTTTTCTCTTGTATGGTCAGCACCTACAAATAGCAAAATCCTCAAGCAAGATTCTGAAAGTTCCTAGTGCAAGGGTTCATTGACCAAAAGGTGAGGATCAATTTATACTTCAAAATACAGGAGCGGGGGTTTTTCTTTTTTTTTTTTTTTTTTTTTTCTTTTTAGAATGAAATTTGACAGATTCATTAAAAGCTTCTCTATAGTTTTGTCTATACAGGTTTAATTAGCATAGCAAAATAATGAGCTTCTTACATGAAGTTCACATTGTTTTCTGCATATGAATACTTATGTTTAAGTCCTTCCAGTCTTCTATATGCTTAAAAATTAAATTATTTAATGTATTTTATATTACTTAGAAAATATCTACAATTGCATGAAGATTACAATCTTGACTATAAACCACTGATAAACATTTGAGAAGCAACACAAAAGATCATCATTATGGTCCTCCTGGTTTGTTTGTATCATGTTTCTATTAAAAAAAAACCAAAAAACCAAAAACCAAAAAAAAACCCCAAACAACATCCTTCACTCCCTCAACCTAACATTCCCACCCTCTAAATAAAAAAAGATGGTTATTGGATGGGTATTAGCTATCTGCTCTCATGGCTTTGTCAGTGATATTTCTAAAAATGTATGAATAAAAGTTACTCTTCTTTTTTTATCCTTGTTACTTGTTGGCATGCGCAGAGAGTAGCGCTTCACAGAGCTCTGCCTAAGCTGTAGTCGTCTATCAGAAAAAAAACAACACTGGATTTTTCCCCACAGAATCAGGTTTACCTGAAGGACTTGGGGGATAGGTGAATAAGACTTTAGTCCTTCCAGACGTGCTCACCAGAATGACACGCGCTCCTGGTTGTGCAATGCAGGCTATGCTGGAACTTTGTGCCACCTCTCCCTTCCAGCCACCAGTGGCGTGGCTACATGCACCCTTTTCAGCAGAAGCGCAAACAAGTTTTCAACAGAAATGTTTCAGATGAGTATGAGTATGGCTTACCTGGTGTTTAAAGTGTCAGAAGCAGCTGCTGCTGGTACTTCTCTCATATTTTGAATGATGGAGAATAGAAATCTCACACCACTAAGGGACAATTGATTCTCTGTATTCTATTTTCGAGGTATCTTTCTGCAGGAGAAATATTGATTTGGGCTTTTTTTGGGTATATTTATCAAAAGCTTTTTCTTTGTAGCATCAATAATATTTTATACAGTGAAATTGAAAGGAACTAATACCAAGGATGAACCCAATCCTGTTTCCAACACTTTTCTACCTGTGAGCAAAACACTTGGTGTTTGGGAGACTTAAGATCATCTGTTTGAAGATTTCTCTTGCTATATCTTGATTCACTGACTGAGGCCATCTCTGAAAAGGTCATTCATGGAAGTTTTATCTTAATCTGTTGTGTTCAAAGAAGACACCAAAGTTGAACTGGTATTGATTTTTCTTGGACTGCAACAATAGTTTTGGGAGTAAACTATCAAAGAGTCTCTTGATAGAAACATGCTAAGTATCAGTGACTACATATCATAAACAATAGGAAATCTAATTTTTTAATGTTAATTGTCCTTAATGCACAAGGAAACTGGACAAAATCACCTTAAAGTGCCTATCTGAGATGCAATTTAGAAGTTAAAGATGTGCAATACTCTGTACGGACCAAGATTCTGTCAATTGAATCAAATACATAAGGCTTGTAACTGGATGCAGTTTGTGTACTTTAGACATGTCCTGGGTGGATACTCCTTGGATGAGGCTGGGAGAGGAAGAGGAAGGAAAATCAGAATACTACTCCAATAGTTATTATAAAATATTGAAAGATAAAAAGGAGTCATACTGTTCCTAATATATTTTGAACAGGTCAAAATTATTCAGAGATTTGTACTGTTCCAATATTTGACCCATGACGGCAGCTGTGCCTTGCAGAGGAAAAGGCATTTCTGCCTGATCTAGAGTCACCCTCTCAAGCCTTGTGATTAGCCCCCCTTCTGCATCCTAATTTGTTGAAGGACAGACAGTTTGCTGGGTAAGCAACGATATCTCTTTATGAAAGTTCCAGTGTGATGCAAGTTATGCAGTGCATATACACAGACACACACAACAGTGAATTTACACTTTTTGACACCTTAAAGGCTTGTCAGAAGTCATGGCAGCTTCAAAAGTGTCTGCTTTCTAGCAGTGCATATAACTGTATAACTTTTTGTCATTTTTTTTCTCTTTGTAGTTTTGCTGACTGCTACAGCTTTTATTCCTGAGACATATCAAAGAATATAGATAACAGAAGTCAAAAGAAGGTAAATTCATAATCGCATTCAAATGTAGTGTATAAGACACATTTTAAAATTATTTTTTATAGCAGATTCATATTTTCTCTTGCAGTATCTTATATTTCTGTAACTTGATAACCCAGCTGCAGATAAGAATCAAAAAGGAACAAGAGAGTGTCTCATTGGGGAGAAAAAAATAAGTTCAAGTGAAACTTCTGTGCTGCTTCTACAGAAGGAATTTGAGTATATGGATTAATCCGCTCTCTCTCTTAATGTATATAATATATCATACAGGAAATCCAAGAAGGCTCTGTTAATCCATTCTTTTTCTCTCTATGTCTAGTATATTTTAAAGTTATTTATGGGTATTGAAGTAGACAGGAACGTTGTCAGTAGATGATGACAGGATAGTACTGACTGATGAAGACCTTGCCTTCCTGAAAGGGAGAACCTGCAAACAGAGCACATACGCGAAAATTGCTGTTACTAATGCTAAATGCTGAATCCTTTCTCATTTGTTTCCTACAGTACCTTACCACATTTTGTGTGACCTCCAGAATGATCTTTTGAAAGCAAGGTTTGTACCTGGTCTCCTGGTGAACTATGCACTGTAGGAAAGGGAGCCCCTTCCAAGCAGGATTTCTATATTTTGACATCTTTAATACATCAATCAGTCATAGCAAAGAGTCAATCTCCACTGCTAGCAATCCTGGTGGGTAGGGCAGGGATATTCAGTGTCGGGTCAAAAGCCCTCTCTGGCTCACACATATTAATGTTGCTCCCAGCAGGAGCAGCACACACCTCAGGCTAGAGCTCCCCTCTGCCAGCACCCGGCTTGAGTTCAGGGTCATTAACTCAGCCCATGGTGTTCATCCAAAGTTAGCATGACAACCTGGTTACAGGGACAAGTCCTTCATGGAGGTCAGGGCTCCCCACTGGGGAGAGAGGGCTGAGACTTATAAATTAATCTCTCTTCACCACTTGTTGGTCAGGAAGAAAAACAGAATAATACAGGCAAGAGTGGGATCTCTATGTCAACAGATCAATTGAGTTAAAGCTATTATGGTCAATCCAACCTGGGAACCTCATTGACAGTGATCTTCTGATCAAATTGGAACTGCTCTTCGTTACCATTTCAATAATTTTTTTGAGCCAATCAGTTTAGAAAATTTTCTTAAGAAGGAACCTACTTCTTCCTTACCACTTTCCAAACATGAAGTGAGAAATTACATCTAATCTTGTTTGAACTGCTTTAGTAGCATTTGCCAGAGTTGGTTTAGTTCCAGTACAAGCATAAGCAAGACAATTGTCATGTACCCCCTTATGTGGATTAATTTTGTATTGCTTCCACATGCAAATATCAATATATTTTAAGAGAAAATAAAGTTTAATGTAGAAAGAAAGACTTTTCATTAGAAAGAATTAGATCTCCTTTTCTTTTTTCTTTTCTTCATTTTTTTCCCCCTTAAAAATGTAGGTAGCATCTGTAAAACAAAAGGCAGTGGATACATCAAGGGATTTATAGTTTCATACCTACAAGTTTGAGATCTCTTCCTCTGAACATATTTAATTTCATTCCCTGTAGGATTTATTTGATATTTCCTAGTCCTTTAGGGTAGGTGGGGTTGAAAGGAAGTTGGACTACAGTATGAAGCCAGCAGGGCAGGAGACACAAGCTGTTTTGGTGGTTTCAAAATAGGATCTGAGATTGTTAGAAAAAAACAAAAATTTTTTTTGTTACCAAAGGCAGATTTATAAGGCTGTTTAGCAATGAAGCAGGAGAAAAAGTGCATTCTGCCATGAGAAAGTTAGCATAAAGTGCATTTGTTGTGGCAGATATATTCGAAGCAGGTTTATAACTGTGTTGCAGTGTTTTCCAGTGTGGACAGAGCACCAAAGAATTATAAATAAATACTGATAATATTTTAGAATATTTACTCTTTTTCAAAGTTATTAAATATACATCTGGCTGCGTCCTCAGGGTTGTACTATGATCTTTCTTAAATTGTAAAAAATCATCTCCATTTTGTTGAGAAATTTCAGATGTCATTATTTCTAAGACAGGAACTAGACTGTTAATAAATATTTTATATACAGTGGGACCATCCTTACAGACTCCAGCTGTAGTTCAGTAAATTTCAGCTATCCTACCATGTTCTATTCAAAGATACCATATAAGCAATAGGAAATAACTTCATCTGCTATGGCTTTACTGTTTTGGGCTAGAAGGGAGGAAGAAACTTAGAAATTCTGTCCCAGTGGTTAGATTCTACTAAGTAATAATTCATCACCTAAGAGTTACAATGAAAACAGTGAGAGAAAAGAGAAAATCTGACCCAGTATCTTCAAAGCTCTGAATAAACAGTTGCCAGTCAGCTCTTACTACATTCTTGAGAGGCAATTGTTTACTGATATTTTGATTTCACTGATGACAAAGCAGACTCTGGAAGGAGATATGAATCCCATAAACTCCAAAAGAGATTCAGTAACAGATCCAGAATCAGCTTCAGTCACAAAGTAGTAGTTCTCATACCCTTACTTCCTATTGCTTTTATTTAAAGAAACCAACATTTTTTTATCAGTATGCCCTTGGTGTGTAAAACTATACAAAGCTGATGCATAATTTGGTTAAGAATTTGTCCCTGTAACACATCCATATTCCCCTATTTTTACTTTTTTTCTGGTTTCAAACTTAATGCGTGTCCATCTGTCCTGTGTGCTCTGAAGTCTGCACAGCACATTCTATGCTTTTATGCAGTGCTATAATCCCATGATATTGTGAAAAGAAAATATAAGTATCATTTCAAGCCACAGCTCATTGAACCCATTTTAATTAAAACTTTTTGAAATAGATTTTATAAACTTCCTAATCTTAGCTGCAGATTAGTTGCCTGTTTATCGGATGAATGCACTAGGCACATTTTGTTTTGCATACTGAAAGATTACTGCCTTATTTTGTCCTGAAGTTATTTTATTTGATGAGGTCCATTTTAGGCAGACCAATTCATGAATTAGGTGCAAATGTATGGCATAAACCCAATCTAATTTGAGGGATCCACATAATTTATTCTGTATGATGAAATCTCCCAAGGAAGCAGCAGAATAGAAATACTTTTCACCAGTATAGAGGAGAAAGCTATGAATTTAGAATGGCAAAAAACCCTCCAACAATGAACAAACAAACAAGGAAAGAAACCTCCAATAATTTACTGGTACACAGTTCTTAGCACAAAATGTTTAATCCAAAAAGCATATGCAGAATGATGATTAAATTTTTTTTCAAGGACACCTTAGAAGTGAATAATATCCATACAGGGTAGCATTACAGTAAATCATGAACGTAATTTCTGAAACTTTCATGCAATATATAGGTAGGAAGGAATTTTGGAAGCAGTAGTAATCCAAGACATTCCAATCTGGATATACACGTAATTCCTCACCCTTTCTGCCAAGCAGAGCTAACCAAATTTCATGTGTCATCTGATTGTTACAGTCTCTTCAGCTGGACCTGTTCCCTGCTGAGTTCAAATCCAATAAATGCAGATGCATAATTGTACATCAGTTTTCTGTTTTACTTGCTTTGCAATTCATCCATGGCCTGCAGTAGCTTTCAAAAGCCCTTAAGTCAAAATGGTCTGAATCTGAACAATAAAGCTTTCGGGGCTCCAGGCAATCTTCCCTCTCTTTTTGAAACTTTTCTGAATTTGAAGTAGAGAACAGCCTGCTGCTCACTGGGACCTTCTTTAAGTTGAGAAAGATCAAAATTAAAGTTTTACAGGAAGCAAATCAGTAATGTGCATCTGAATATTTAGCAGTGCTATGCTTTCAAATCTTGCCCTCAGAGATAGGTGCAACATTTTTCATTTGTATATAAGGGTTAAGCTCTTGTGGATTGGGTAAAGTTGATATAGTGGATGATGACATCTCTTTTTCTTTTTTTTTTCTTTTTTTTTGATCTTGTTTAGGATAAGCTCCAAGCATAGGACCTTCCAACCTGGATCAGATTCAGGTATCCATCTAGATGGTGATCCTGCAGTAGTCAACACACAGAGACAGAGCTGATGAACAAAATAAGGACACAGTGATTCTCCCTTGAACTGTCCTCAAAGCCTTTGCCAATTAGAAGTTCATGAATTGGCTGTTCCATGCAGACTACCATATTCAACAGCTGTGCTTAAATAGGTTTCTTCATGAACTTCTACTAAGGCTTTCAGAGACACTTTATTCTCCCAGAAAGAAATGTGGAAATCATTTTCACAGAAGGAGGAAGAAAATTGTGTGATTTTTTTTAATCTTAGTTTATTCTAAATAGACTTGTTATTTTAATGGATATTGTCTACATCTTGCACTTTGAGAAATATAGAAAACTCATTATCTAGTACTCTTTGCTCTTTTCCAAGCATAGTGCTTTTAACCTATCAGTTTTGTTGCTACACAGACCATTCTGTATCCTTCTCTGTATATTTTCTAGTCCTATTTTATTCTTTATTTAAGGGCCCAGAGCTGGCTGTATGACCAAGATAGGTGTATTTTCATCTTTATTCACAAAGATTTGAAGATTCTTTTCCTGAGAGGTGATAACTAATTTGAAACTCATCACTGAGTTCCCATGTAGAGCTGAAATGTTTTCTCCTGTGAGCATTACTTTGCATTAATTGTCTTCAGGTTCCATCTGCCATTTTATTGCCTAGCCACTCAGTATCATGGCAGATTTTTGCACTTCTTAGAGGTTAATATTAAGTGACAAGCCTAAATACACTAATTTCAATGAACTCTGTCCCCTCACTTGTAATCTACTCTTTGCAATAATTAGCTATATGTTACATGTCAGAGACGCTACGAAGATCATGAGGGAAACTTGCTTGGAGCTGCCCTTCATTGTGAAAATTGCTACCTTTTCTTTAGCATGTTATTAATTTATGACAGTGTCAACTCTGCAAACCTGAGCTACACTGTAATTTCATGGAAAAGTGTTGCACTTTTCAGTATTAAATCCACTTCTTCTAATTCTTACAATTATTATAACCAGGGGTGTGGTTAAAGTAAGGCATAGGTCTGCAGAAGGCAACCTATACATTAAATAGAAACTCTTAAGACATAACATGTCCTCTTGAAAATAAATAAATTATCCCTCTATAAGGACTTCAAGAGCACAGTTTCCTGTCTCAAACACTGTCAAGGCCACTGAAAGAATTTGCCATAAGATTAGCAACCACAGCGGGACCTTGAGATAAAGCAGAGAAGGGGGGCATTTGCAACAGGAAGGCACTAACCTCAGACTTGATGGAAGTGAGATCTGGTTAGTACATCCTGGTTAACGCATCCAGACAAAAATCTGTAGCAAACTGGGAAAGGAAGCAACTGCTTGTACACGTACCACCCCAATTTATGGGACAGACAGCATCTGCAACCACCAGCAACCACCAGAGCACCCCCAGACTCATTTCTGGGGCCTTCCCGCAGAGGACTGCTCAAGATCCACAGTGTTAAAACTCTCCCCTCCTCACCACGGTAGTTACCTGAACCTGAACATATATTAACCCGTTGAACTCTTTGTTTCATGGGCTTCCCCCACCCCCGACAGATCAAGACTGCCTCCATCACTTTGACCAACAGACATCTAAATTGCAACAATCAAGTGTCATTTCTGGATCTTTCCTCTCCACTATCTACTCTTATCCTTTCCTTCTTTTTCTTTCTTTTCCTTATATATTTTCTTAGGTTACATTTTCATACATATTTATATTGTCATATTATTATAGATAATAATAAAAATGGCTGCATACCTCCTTTCCATTGCAACCAAATTGTTCTAAAATAGACATATATATATATGTATACAATGGTCATTCAGTGTCATTTCACTCTAATCTGCCCCAAGGGGTATATTAACAAGAACCTTAGCTACCCTTGCCTTCAGGGGCAGGTTGTAACACCTGCTTAGAGAAATCAGCTACCAGAACCTGCTACCGAGACCATTGCAAGTTTGTTAACCAGCTAACAGATAATTGTGTTGAAATCACGCACTGAAATCATAACTGGCATCTGGATCCAAGGACAAAGAGTGAACCATTATTAGATCATGCTTGGCTTTGAGAAACTGTAGGAGGAGCAAGGGAACAACTACTACCCAAGGAATCAGACAAATCCCACAGTACTGCAAGCCCCAATTTGATTTGTCGTTGTGAGAGGGAGACAATCAAAGAAGTGGGGGGTTATGTTAAAATATTGTGAAATTAATCGTATTATGACTTCCAAGGGAGCTTCTTTTTTAATAAGACAAGGTTCAGAACATTTCAGAGCAACTGCTATTCAATAATTGCAAAATGCTTAGCCTTTCATATTACAAAACACTGTGTCTCAGACTTTCTTATCTATTATTAGTGCATAGATGAAGAAAATAATTAAGATTTTGGAAAGTATTGAGTTTCTGGTTATGCAATAGCATGTTAACATCCAGAATTAATGGATGCTCTGAAAGTACTGACATGAAATATAAATTTAAGGTTTAAAAGCTTAAGAAATTAAGAACTCCTGTCTTAATTAGAAAAAATATAATTACTTCCTCCCAGCCTCCCAGTGCACTAAGTAAAATAAGTTGGAATACTCCCACATATTTTTACAGCAATTGATTCTTCTATCTGGTAGCAAAATATAAACCAAAACTGGCAAGTTTTGCTCAAACTGAACAAAGAAGAAAACCTTCATTTTAATTCAGGCAAGAGAATTTATCAGATCTGAAACATAGCATTTTAAGTAATTTTGGACATCTTATAAAAAAACTCACAAAAACCAAAGAATTGGGCAACTTAAAGCTTTTGCACATTTATTTGTGATTTAAGTGTTGCTAGGGGCAAATAGTTCTAATCATTTTCCTGCTTTCTTGTTGGAAAATCTAGGTATAAAATGAATATATCTACAAACTGGTCAGTGTACTAAAAAAAACCCAAAGAAGCAAAAAACAGAAAAGAGCAGCTGGAGCACCTAAAATCTACCCACGCTTCATTATAATGAACATTGGATATTCGTAGGCAATAGATAGTGTGGATTTAAACCTCCTTGGACAAAGAGAAGGAAATTAATAATGTCATGCAACCATTGGTTAGTGCTCCAAGAATTTAAACTCTGGGGAAGCACAGGACCACTGCTACGATCTACGGCTTAATGAAAAACATGAAGTGCAGATCCTCATTTTCATCATTTCCCCTTTGTTACAGGCAGATGAAATCAAATAAAAATATTATGTGTTGAGCCAAACGGAGATTTTGTTTGAAAGAAGTGTGAGCAAAAGCATTAAATAGGTTTTTTGCTGTTCAGTAATTAAAACACTATGTGTTCGCTGCTAACTGTGGCATAACAAAGGACCGCAGTTGTCTTCCAGCTGTGAGATTACCACTCTAAAACACAGAGAAAGATTTACAAGCAGAATGACCAAAAATCTTGAACTTAAACAGAAAGAAAAATATATTAAGATAGGAATGTGATTTCACATATTTCTCAACTCACAGATTCACTTGCTGTTTTTATTAGGTGAACTTTCTGTTGTAAAGGTTCGTTTTACAGTTTCACAGCTCAGCAAAATGAGGGACTAAGGCGGATTAAGTGTCACCTGTAAATTGAACTTTTAGTAAGGGATAAACTCGGAAACAGTGTGTTTCTATTTCTGATTTGCAGGTTGAAAAGCAAGTTTTACAAGCAAAACCTGGTCCTTGCCTGCAGACATTTAGCAGGAGCCTGGGGTAGAGTCTATGCATCTGGCAAAGCCCCCTCCTTGCCGTCACCAGGCGAAGTGCCTCAGAGCAGGGTGACACACTGTGACAGATGCACTTGGCAGTGATTCTTTAAGGGACTAAAACCACTCATTCGTGACACAAGTGAACTGCCAGGGCCTGCAGACTTCAACCCTGCAGCTCCAGGGCTCAGTGCTGCTCCACTGCTACAGTCTTGTCATGATTGGGCTGGCCAACCAGCCACTGGGGCAAGCTGGGGCCCTGGAAATCCTGACCATTGAAAGAGTTTGATGCCACTGGAAAAGAAAAGGCATTTTTAGGGCTTAGTGCTAAAAAAGCAATAAAGCAGTGGAAAATACGGTCTAAATGAAGTTTGCTTAGAACCCTAACTTGCTGAGGGGAGCAAAAAACCCTTCTCAGCTGCTGCCACTGGGGATTTTTTATTCATAATCACAATTCACAATTTACAGTTCAAAATATATCATAATCCCCTAAAGTCCTTTTTCTTGAAATAAGGAGATAGATTTAAAGTATCTGATATAATTTCTGGGAAAGAAAAGAAATCCAATAGAGTAATTACTAGTTATTAATTCTGAAACAGATTAGCATATTGGAAAATGAAATGTTACCATCTTGGTTTGCTATAGTAATATACACTTCATAATAGGATGAAATCACAGAAGAAATGGTAGGATTCTGTAAAAAGTGAGCTCAAGAGTGTATGTGCTGACTTCTCCAATGTGATGTGTGAACCATAGAAAACGAAAGATGAGTTTTTTAATAATTAGACAGACTAAGAAAGAATTAAATTTTAGGTTGTCTAAAAGGGGACAGGAACAAGATTGTGACTTTTTGTTTAATTTTGGAGTTTAGAGATTTTTTCCTTTGAAAGTAAATGAGTATTTTTATGGCTTATACCTGATTTAAATTCTAAGTTTTCAGTACTCCACGTGCATCTCTCAGTACTAAAATGAATTGAATATTTCAGGCCCTTAATTCACATGGTATTAAGCCAAGCCAAAGCCATGAAAATGCCATGGTGCCATTTAGTGAAAATTTATCTTTCACTGGGAATAGTTAAATTACAACTGAAATGAGATGGGAAATAATCTTTTCTTCTATAAACCTTGCACCTCGAAGACAATACATCTGTTTAATATCTTGCCATTTCTATCATTCTATGGTGTACCTGACACTGTTCTAGCAGTAGTCACATGATGCTTCTCTCCTATTTCTTTTTAAAGTTATCTCCACTATTAACTGTCACCTATTTACTCCTATGACTGTTTTTCCAACCCAGAGATGCATGTATTATGGCTAGTTTACCTCATACTTGAATACATTTAAGAGCAAAAGAAATGAAATTCTAGTTAATTTGAGACTAAGAGGAAAATGTAATTTTCCTTTAGCAAGCCACTCTATCTACTGTTCCTAAACATTCTCAGATTGTGTTGGCTATCATTATCTTAGTAATAAAGTAGGAGCTAATTTAAGGAATTAATAACTCCATGAAAAGAAATCTATGAAGAGAAGGGTTGTTTGTTTGGGTTTTTTTCTCAAATTTTCAGACAAAAAAAACACTGTTACTTTTTATAGCAGTGCACAATACTCCATTAATTAGCATTGAATGCAAATTATTACTGTGATCACACTTTCCTGGTATTGTAAATACATATAAAATCTTTGGATGACTAATTATTTTCTCATTTCCACTGGGCAATCAACAACTCTACATCAACATACAAATTAGTGAATATGAATGATTGCATGTGCTGTACCTCAAGAGGGAATACTCCAGTATTCTTAAGTGAGCATTTATTTTGTTCCAATTTTTACTGTTGTCTTTGTTTGATCCTCTTTCCCTAAGAGGTCTTCAGTGAAAGAAACATATCCAATTTCTCAGGGGGTTATCAAAAGACCAAATGCAGTGTATTTTCTGTGTTCCCTGTATAGAATCAAATGTATGGGCCAGTGTCAATAAGAATCCCTTAACTGTTGGGTACTAGGAGTGCATGTGAAGCAAAAGAGTTGAATAGTAAATTGGCACAATGTCATCCTTTCTCCATGTGGAGTACTGTTCTATGTTTATTAGAAAACACCTTAGAACTAGAAAATTAAATTATGCCAGCTCTGAATACAAATTATTGGGTTGGTTAATTTTAAATGAAACTTAAAGAAAAATGCCATTTTAGAAGAATGTGTAGGAATACTGTAATGAATTTATTTTTTTTTAAAATATAAACAATGCAAATATTGTACAATATCTTTGTTTGTCACTGTTAGTCAAACAAAACTTCCTTTGAATAAATTAAAGTTATGAGTTGCTAGAACTTAGTTTCATTTCAAATATATTTTTAAGACAAAGCACTTTTCTGCTTTAAAAACTCCAGGCACTTGGCCGGATTCCACTGGTATTACCCCAGGGGGCCTCCTCAACTGGAACTCCTTACTGTACAACTGGACCTTGTGTTCAGGTCTGTATAAGAAAGCTATACTTACAGCAGTAGAATGAATATTAAGAAGGCATAATGTCAATGTTGTTGCCAGGTAGCTTTTAGGAAAACGTTTATTTTAGGTTTAGGGTAACTATTGTCAATATCTTACCTTTTCAAGGGCAAAACATATTATTTCCAAGTCTAGTGTGCTATTCCATAAACTATCTCTTAGATGAGGTACACACACATACATATTTACATATATCACAGCTAATTGTGTTTGATATAGTTTCATGAAAACTTGAAAGTATTGGCAAGATATTAACCCTCTTAACTGCAAAAAAGTGCCAAATTTTATTTTAGCTAATTAATTTTCATCTGCTTAAAATATCCTTGAAGTTTCAGCTAATTAAATACTTCAAAAGAGTTCCAGTCTCTCTTTTTTTTTTGTTTTGTTTTGGGTTTTTTGTTTTTGTTTTGGGGTTTTATTTGTTTGTTTGTTTGGGTCAATTTTTTTTTTTTTGTTGTTGTTTTAAGTTCACATGATTTTTTCATGTCAAATGTAAAGGCAATTTATTTGAGCTCAACATGATATGAGGTTAAACATATATTTACCTCAGGAAACTGATGTTGTTTTGTGTGTTGATATCCAAGAGTAAAGCTACAAACAATAACGTTTTCATGTGTATTACTCAGCTCTCTGAAAAGTCTCACAGATTTCAAAATCCTTTTTAAACATAGTTGTTTAAAATTTTACCTTTGTTTAAAATGTTGTTTAAAATGTTACCTGTCATCTTCTGACAAGGGGAAAAGTCTCCAATTTCTGTTGTGGATGCCCCATCCCTGGAAGTGTTCAAGGCCAGTTGGGTTGGGCTTTGAGCAACCTGTTCTAGTGGAAGGTGTCCCTGCCCATGACAGGGGGCTAGGAACTAGGTGATCTTGAAGGTCACTTCCAACCTAAAGCCATTTTGTGATTCTATGAACTCCAATAACTTCAGGAAGGAGAGAAGCCTCTGCAGAACACTGCCAGGGCAGAATTGCCCAAGATAAAAAACTTTGCACGATGAAACAGGGAAACACTAAACCATGGGCAGGAAATTAACACTACATAGTGCAGTAGCAAACAGGTCCCTACTTCAGTTCCTTTTACTGAAAGGCTACCGAGAAAACCTAGATCTCAAATCCATATGTGTTTCCACAGGGAAGAGTATGTTCTAGGGGTAAAAGAACATCCATAAAGCTGATGTGGTGAACATGGGCCAGCTCTCACTGAAAATCCAGTTACCAGTTGCCAATGTGTCCAGTTACCAATTTCACTGGACACATTAAATCCATTTTCCTCTTAGTCATATCCAGTTTGGCATTGGTTGCTCTGGATTTACAGATACAGAAAATGAGAAATGTGCCAGAACTATTCTGCACACTGTTAATTTATTCTACTGGTGTATAGTGCTACACTTGCCACATAAGAACAAAGATGCCTAATTGTAGGTTTCCCAAAGTATGGAGGCAATCCAAAGTAATACTTATTACTATTGAGCTAAGCCATGCAACACAAATACTTTCCTGAGGTTAATGCTAAAAGCTGTGAAATTTCTTTCCAATATTTCCAAGACTGACCACAGTAATTTTCAATTTACCTAACTGGGTGAACTGGTTAGCATATTTTAGCAATTCCATTTCAGCTGTGACTATTTTGTAGCTAAACCCCACTAAACTTTGTGATTACTGAAATTCACTTCCCACTTGTTCTGTTATCAGAATTAAAATTCTATTCCCTATTTTGTTTCTTCAGCCTTCTTCTTTGAAGACACTATTGCTGCTACAACCAGCTAATCAGGTACAGGCTATTTTTTGTCTTTTAGCTGTTGTTTTCAGACAATCTCTTCAATATAACTATGTAAACCAAATGCTTTTGTCAAGCTGTTTTGACAGGAATAGCTGGCTACTTCAGGAACAGCATATACAAACTAGTTCTACTAATTGAGCTCACAACAGAAAAAGCTTCTCACCCACTCTTTGCCAAATTGTATTTTTCAGGAAATACAAAGTATTTCTCAGCAATGATGACAGCAGATAAGACTACAGATACACAAAGGGACTTCCGTGGAGGCAGGAAGTAGCCATCTGAATGCGCTTCAGAAAAAAACATAATTTAATACTGTCCACAATTTGAAAGAAGTATTTTTATTTTTTTATTTTCATCAGGTTGGGACTAGCCACATGAGTTGTGCATTGTGTGCAGAATACTTGAAAACCTTGAAGATAAATTGTAAAACTTGATAACCAGAATGTTATGATTGTCTTATTAAGTATTGCTGATGGATACTTTATTAAAAAGTAAACAAAACAAAAAAATGTTAGTAAACACTTTAAGGTTAAATAACCTTAAAAAATAGACATTAGTGAAATGTGTAGAGTGTCATCTTGGTAAAGTCTTCAGATACTCATATGACATAAAGCTAGTTCGATTACTTCCAGAGCTGGTCATTTTGCTTACGGATCAGTAACCAGGCTAGATAGCATTTCTCAAGGCACACTTATCATAATGTCTTAACAACTTGAGAAAAGCCAAAGGAAAAAAGCTTTGACATTGACATACTAAAGTACCCTGTTGAAGCCACTCTGTAAGAAAACACCTGATAACTGCAGTCCTCATTTAAGACATTGTATTCAGTGATATTTTTCTGTCATGTTTCTTTATCTACTTCTTTTTCTAAAATCTTGCAAAATTTGATAAAACCTTAAAAAACCATATCACCTAATGATATGGGTAATGTTTTTCTTCCAGAAGTATCTAATCACTTTTTTGAATTAATAATTTTACTATTATGTTTTTATTTCATACAGTTCTTCATCAACCCTTACTATTTCCCAGAGACTGTTATTTACTTCAACTATTTCATTTTATTCATCAAGCATTTTTTTTCCTTAGGAAACAACACTTAAATTTCATTATGAGTATGTATTCCAATACATAAACCCAGAAATATTCTCCACACCCACCTACTTGCCATGACATTTCAGTTTCTTTCTGAGTATATCTCTAGTGAAAACTGGCCATATTTCACAGTGAATATTTCTGACACAAACAACATATTTGCTTTCTTTGGGCCACATGGTTCTTAATTCTGAAACTGAGAAGATTTGGAGCATGGGTTCATGTTGGTCCCTCTTTTGCACCTGACTGAATGTGATTGTTTTCAGTTCCAGGTGAAGAACTCAACAGAGGGCAAGTAAAATTTCCAGAACTGAAAGCAGCACCTGGAAGCTTAAAGTTACAAATCAACATCTAGTTGATTCGTCAACATCACACTACTAAAAAGTTCATTTTCTTTTCTGTCTCTTTCTAGCTATTCTTTCCAAATACAAAAGAATTTTCTTCTTATGTAATATATAAGCCTTTTTCCTTTCCTCTGAATTGGAGGTGTGTTTTTATAAGTGTCACTGTGTTACCTATCAGACAAAAAGAAGTGAGAAGTAGTACCAGAAGTACTAGATTAAGGCTGGCAGTTTTTCTCACACTGACCAGAATAAAACTTTTCTTGATAACAGTCAAAATGTCACAATTATCTTATTTAGTGTTGCTGATTCTGTAAATTGCATCAGCAGCAATATTAAGACAACATAAGAATCACATTCTGAAGTATCATTTTCATTATCAAGAGTGATAATTAAGAATCATGTTTTTAACGTATTTTGGTTCATCTTAATTATAGGAAGGTTTATAACACTTGTTATGGTGGATTTAATTCACTCTAAGTGACGAATGTGAATCATTATCGCAATAAGAAAATATAAATCAGACAGCAGCTTTTCTCTGTACGGTATTTTACGATGCTTAGTCATATCTTTATACCTTCTAATTTTCTTAGGGAAAAATACAGATGTCTATTTTAAGGTGCAATTACGAGTAATTATGGAAATATTACTACAGTAAAGAAGCTGATCTAAACCACGATAACAATCGTAGCCTCATTTTATTTAGAAAATATTCCTAATTTTAACTAATATTAAACATATTCATATTTTCCTGAATGTATTAAAACTACTGTTTATGGGTATATGGTGTTCCTGGGGTTTCTTTCACTAAAAAGCATATATACTTCTTTTTAATTCATTTTAATACTATCTAAAGTAATTTGTTTCAATGAGTCTCCTTTATTAGAACATACACACCTTCCTTGTAACCTAATTCCACAGTCTAAGTACAGGTACATTTTAGATTATAGTTAACTGAGTAAAAACATCTGCTTAATAACATAAGTAGGGGCATAATTAATTTCAAAGTTGTACTGTTATAGGCAGGACTGGACTATGCCTATTTTCTATAAGACTATAAATTTGGAAAAATATGAGATAAGCTTCTGAGTGTTCATTTTAATTTTTATTTATACAACAACCTGAACACAGAAATTTGACGCCTGAGCCTGAACAACTTGACCCAATTCCTCAAAAATACAGTCTAATTATTTTACTTTTTAAATGGGGCAACCTGGGATGTTCATACAGACTGGGGAATGAGATGCTGGAAAGCAGTGCCACGGAAAGGGACCTGGGGGTCCTGGTCGATGGTAAGTTGAATATGAGTCAGCAGTGCCCTGGCAGCCAGGAGGGCCAACCATGTCCTGGGGGGCATCAGGCAAAGCATTGCCAGCCGGTCAAGGAAGGGGATTGTCCCACTCTGCTCTGTACCGAGGTGGCCTCACCTTGAATATTGTGTGCGGTTTTGGGTGCCACAATATAAGAAAGATATTTGTCCAAAGGAGAAAGAAAGTGTCCAAAGGAGGGCAATGAAGATGGTGAAGGGCCTTGAGGAGAAGCTGTATGAGGAATGGCTGAGATCACTTGGTCTGTTCAGTCTTGAGAAGAGCAGACTGAGGGGAGACCTCATTGTAGTTACAACTTCCTCGTTGAAGGAAGGGGAGGGGCAGGCGCTGATCTCTTCTCTGTGATGATCAGTGACAGGACCCAAGGGAATGGCTTGAAATTGTGTCAGGAGAAGTTTAGGTTTTGTATTAGAAAGAGGTTCTTCATCTAGAGGTTGTTTGGGCACTGGAACAGGCTCCCCAGGGAAGTGGTCCCAGCACTAAGGCTGACAGAGTTCAGAAAGCATCCAGATGATACTCAGGCACATAGTGTGACTATTGGGGTGGCCTGTGTAGGGCCAGGAGTTGAGCTCGAGGATCCTTGTGGGTCCCTTCTAACTCAGCATATTTTGTGATTACTAAAGGAAAATTGGAGATGACTGTAGTGCTACAATGGAAAGGAAGAGTGAAACTGTTAAGCTACTTGTCCCATCAGTGTATGGTTAGTATAGTAGCTTATGGTTAATATAGTAGCTAGCAATCATGTTTTGGAAAATTGACAACATATGAATATTTCTTCTAAATTATATTCATAGATATGTGGGCTATTATGCACATGGCAAACTGCAGGCACAGGAAGTGCTCTCAAACATAAACAAATACAAAATACATTAAAATATATGTATTTCTTTTAGGATCTTTAAGAAGTAATGTCCTTAGGTGTTATGTCCTTAGGTGTTATGAAACTTTAGGAGACACAAGTTTTCTGTGGGAATTTCACACAAACCAGCTTATTCCTTTTTAATGATAAATGCTCTATTTTATTAATAGAAGCATTAACATTTGAATGATTATTTGGGCATATGAAATTTCAGGCCTGTTCTCGCAGTATTGAAGTGACCCAGTATTCACGGGTCACAGAGCACTGCATAGTACAGGATGCGAGTCTTTAAATTATCACTATTGCCAGTCTGACATAAATGAAGATTTGCAGGGTGGGCCAGTTGTTCAACCTCAGTTTTTAGTGATACCTGTTTTCAGTGTGATGCAACTTAGCTTCTCTATGAAACTGTGTCCCTTTAATGCTGTGGCTCTAACTGCTATACAAATGCCTGTAAATAGGTAATAATATGAGCATGGATTTGCAGAAAGTAGCAAAAATTACCGGTGCATCAACATAGGGATCAGAAATAGTTTGATCCACAAAAGTCTGATTGTTCTTATGTAAAACAATAGGCTTATTGTTTGTTCTTTCCATTCCTGGAGGATTAGGCTGCAAATGCCTCAGTGCCACGTGCATAGCCTTCTGCATGCAAATGGTTTCAACAATAACACCTGTCCCTGTCAAGCTGTGCTGGGAAAGTGTGCATTGGGGTGTTTAAAAATGACACCATGACAGTTGAGATCATCTAACATGCTCAAGGTAACAGGCTCCTGACTTAATCACAAGGGGCTGAAGCCAGGGCATAATCAGTGATGGGTCCTTAACTGCAGGATTTGTTCCCCACCTCTGTTCATTGGAGCCTGAATCTTGCTGATTTCTCAGGCATGCCGCAAGACCCATTTGTTCTCTGAGGCTTTTCCAGAGGGGAGAAATAAAATGAGGGGAGTTTTCAGGTGATTTGACAGGTGATCTGGAAAGTCGTTGTCAGGTTTTTTTTTAAAAGTAGTGCATAAGCCTCTGTAAATATGCAAGGAGTGGGAAGGCAGATACGGAGTTTCCAGCACAAAGAAACAGCTCACTGCAGATTGAACTAAATTCCATGCAAAATATTTTATTAGGTTCTAGGGACACAAAACTTTCCCAAAACTTTAGAAATACTCTCCTGCTCGTGCTTATTTCAGTTACTTACCACTTATATCTGGTTAACTAATGCTTCAATATATGGACTTATTATATGCAAGATGTTCCGGAAGGTAGGGATCATGAGACTTAATCAAAGCTCTATTGACTAACTTAGCTTTTCTGAGATGAAGAATTGAGTATTTAACTTAGCTGCAGAAGAAATTGTTTATTTTTCAAAGAACGTGGACTTTTTTCTTTACTTGTTCACGATTTCAAAATGTCTAAATAAATATTTGCTTAACTTTGGAATATAAAAACTTTGAGATTCTCTTTTGTGCCCAAAAGCACCTGAAATCAGGTATGCTTTGTGGACATGAAGGAACAATCAACGCTTATCTTATGGAATAAGAAAACCTAAAAACAAAAAATGAGTAGAGAATTATGATGACAGTGGGCCTTACAGCCTGTGTTTTATAGAAATATTGCTGTTCACTTTTTAATTGGAAGTCAGCTCTAACTGAAAGTTTGACTTACTGCCTAATTTTGCAATACAAGCTAGTGAATTTTTATTTAAACTCTCATGAGAGTGCTGCATATAAACACAATATAGAAGATACAACACTATTAAGGTCTTTTGGATTCAGGTTTTGCAAATGTATCTGTCTGAGGAGGAATATCTTTTCCTCAGAGCTGTCCTGCTTATGACAGCTAAAACCTTATTTCCCCAAACAAAATACCCTCCACATTTAATAGCTAAATTTGGCTGCAAATTATTTTGTTTTCTTAGCCCGATTATAGCAAGTAAAAAATTTATCACACACTTTCCAAATAGAATGGGTACTGAATTGCTTGCAGAGTACATGATGAAGATCAGAAGTGTTTATTTTATGACTTATTATCCACTAGCTACTGTTATTCTCAAGTGAGGCTGTATTTAAAAATGTTAGTGAAGACAAAAAGCCCAAATTCGTCATTTTTCAGAAGTTTGCTAGTCTGAGTATATTAGGAAGCAGGGCACACAGAGCTGTACTGCATGCCACTGATTTCATTTTTCTTTTTGCATTGCTCTGACAGCAAGGTCATTTATCTTTTGGATAAGGAATAAGAAGTAAAAAAGAAAAAAAGAATTTAATTTGAAAATTGTGTTGTGCATTCTTGAGAACATTTTGCCACTGCCTACTGCTAATTTTTATTCCACCACAGCTGAGTACATTCCTCATCAATAAGTTGAATTGATGATAGGTTTTGCAGTGAAGCTAAAGCATTGATGGGCATGATCTGGTAGATTAGGATGACTTGTATTGCAACTGCTTATTTTTAATTCATAGAAGACTAAAAAGGAAGAAAAAAAAAGGCTGCTTTTAATTTTACTTTGTTAGGTAGATCCAAAAAAACCATCCAGGGGGAGAAATGGAAGCTCAGAGGAGACCTCATCACTCTCTACAACTACTTGAAATGAGGTTGTAGCCAGGTGGGGGTCAGTCTGTTCTCCCAGACAATTAGTGACAGGAGGAGGGGACATAGCCTCAAGCTGCACCAGGGAAAGTTGAGGTTGGACATTAGGAAGAATTTCTTTATAGAAAGAGTGGTTAAGAACATTGGACCAGGCTGCCCAGGGAGGTGGTGGAGTCACCACCCCAGAAGTGTTCAAGAAATGACTGGACGTAATACTTAGTGCCATGGTTTTGCTGACAGGATGGTGTTCGGTCAAAGGTTGGACTTGATGATCTTCACACTTATGGTCTTGGAGATCTTTTTCCAACCTTAATGATTCTATGATTCTTTGCAAAGCTCACCCTTTTCTCTAAGAAACATAACATTCTTGAAGGCGATATTTCTTATGATTTGACATGTCACAGGTATTAGAAGACAGTTCACTAGAATAAGTGAAATGTATTATAATGTGCATAAAAAGAAGTAAAAAAAAGTAAGAAAAGTGTTAGGCTTCAAATTAAATAATAGAACATGCAATGAAATGTCTCCTTTCAAGTCTTGCTTCCAAATATCCTGGAGATTTTTCCAGATAATGTAAAATGAGTCTACCCGGTTCCTACTGCTTTCTTTCAGAGAAAGTCCTTGAGCTGTGAGATTCCATGACAGGGGTATGATGTGGAAAGTGTTCACTTCTGTCCATTCCCCATATGTCTCCTCCACAGCAGCTCTCCAACTACTTCCATCTGGAAATCAGAAATTGACATTAAAACAATCCTCTTTTAGGGTAAGAAAGGGGCAAAAGTGTTTCATGGTTTCAAATT
>VZRE01016438.1:52169-114635 GCA_013396775.1 Cephalopterus ornatus
CCCCCCCCCGCCCTTAAACTGAAATGCAATAACCTTTCAAAAGGCTTTCATGAAAAAGGGAAAAGAGACTGGAATAGACTATCTGAGTAGTTAGTGCTCTTTCCTGGAATTGCAAGGGTTTAGGTAACACTTCTAGACATCTTCTAGACACTTGCATTTTCTAATTGGAGATATTTTGTCTGAATATTCTCTGTAAATTTTTTCCTCCACTGAAAAGCAACACACATGACTAACAGAAAATTCATTGTCATTTATTGAATTCATAGGGATTTGCAAATAAAATCGAATACTAAAGCTCATGAAATTTACGAAGGTACCCCTATAAGTCCAGAAAAGTTTACTGAACTTCGATCTTTAAAATGCTCTAGAGTAGTCAAAATAAGTATTTCAAACAAGGTACATAGCTGAATTCCTTTTCTTTCAGTTAGAAGCCCTCTACTTCTGCTGAGAAGACTATTGAGAAAATACAGGTCAGAACTAATTTGAAATGTTTATAATGGGAAGACAATCTGAGCTTTTCACATTGTAAGTGATGCTGAACATAATACAAGACTAGAAGGTTATTGGTCTAATCAGTCATGTTTTATAGTTAATTTTTTTTATTTTTGTGAAATGTTGACATGTGTGAGGCTTTACATTAACTTTTTTTTTTTATCCCTTTAACAAAAACTTTTTAAAACTCACACAAATAATGTATCTTTTCTAGTTTACTTCAAAATAGTTTGCATGCATACAAATGGATAACCGGCAAATTTTAACTCTTCTTCAGACAGTGATTTCCTTGATAACCAGATGCCATCTTGACTTGTTTCCCCTTCTCTGTATGTTGTTTTCTCATTTTGTTTCATGTCACACAGCCTGGACTTGATTATTGATATCAGTCTATACCTCTATCACTAATTTCTGGACTAGAAAACTTTGACTGTTTCATTTATCTCCATCAACACATTTTCCTTCCCACAGCAGTTATTCTCAGCTGAAATACAGTGCTGTGCATCGGCTACCAAGTCATACAGGGAAAGACATTTAAGTGTTGGTGATTATACATATTCATCTCTATGTTTTTTGCATTAATATAGAATCACATCCATACAAGCAACGAAGACTAAAACTAGACAGTAAACACTAAATTTTGGCACTTTTGAAAATCTTTCCCATGAAAAAACTACACATTCTTTCTGTATATACATACTACACCTTTCAAAAATCTGAAGTGTTTGAGTTACCAAAGCTGAATTTGGAAGGATTATCTATAATCCTAAAGCATTTAAATCCAAGAACTCTTGACTTGCATTTAACAATGCATTTACATTTAACAATGTAAAACTCAAGTAGGACTAGATGATGACTGATGTGGCTGTTTGCTCTTCATCCTTTCAATCTTGTTACTTGTGTTAATACACAACTGCCATTCTGCTATTTGAAATTATTTGTCTTGCCAGTAGCCTTTAAACCAGAGTTGTGGAGAAAAACATTATTTTCTAACAGAACTTTAGAAATTACCTTTTACCTTATGAACCAGTGGATTTTAATGTAATGATTTAAAAGAGTTGGATTGATTTAAGAACCTGTTAATTTGGCAGCTCCTTTGATGAATACTCACCTTCCACTTATATTAAAATTGGATTTCATAGCTATCTGTTGCCCACAACTTAGAAACAATCAAGCACTTGGCATAGACTTGTGTGACATTTGTAATTTTTTTGGGGTAGATTCAGCCTCTGGTTTATAGCCACAAGGTGCTTTGCCCAGAGCCAAACCATTAGTGGTCTGCTTCGAGGCAGGGGGAGGATGCAGATTCCCTGCATGAGGTGGTGGAGCACTGAGAAAGGACTTTCTGGAGGTAGAAGCATATCAGTCAAATGTGAGAACTGGATGCAGTACAGCTGTAGACTTGTATGAATCTGCCAGTTGGCTTCCACATGCATTGGGAAGAGAGACGTAAAAGCCCATGGGTAGGACAGTCTCACCTCAGGCTTTGTAACTGTTAGAAAAAAGCTTTATACACATCTTACACCTCTGCCTCTTCCATCCAGTGTGTGAAAGTCTAAAGCCATGTGACATCTGTGGTTTGGTTATTCCTCCAAATGAATATATTAGAAAAACTTTGCCTTAGAAAGGAGAGAGAAGGGAGGAGAGAGAGAATAAGAGAGATCCAGTCGTGTATATTCAATTATAAAGCTATGTTAAAGGAGAACAAATGGCATGGGCATTGACACAATACTGTCCATTACAGTTTTTATAGTCCTGAAAGGTAGATAGAGCATGTCATAGAGCTAGATGATGATAGCAACCTTTTCCTAGTCAAATACAACAGTTAGATTGAATTTTGTATTGTTGTTTCATGGTTGTTAAAACAGTGACTCTGTGAAAAATGATATTGTCTTAAAGGATATGCTTCTTTAGGGCACACTTTCATAATTTGCCAGAGATTCACGAGCTATAACTGAAGTCCACTCAAATCCATTAATTAAAACAATGGAACATCTGTCCCAGCTTCACTTTCTTTCTGCATAGTTGTGTCCCCTGTAGAGCTATTAAAAGAGAGGAAGAACAAACTTGAACTGTATTTTTTGCATGGCTAAAATAACTTGTATCAGAATATTTACTGGTGTTAATTACCTCGTCTGACATTCAGATTTCAAGTTGATTTTTAGGAGTCACATTTTAAATAGTATGATTAATAGCTTTTCAATTAAGGACAAAGGAATAAAAACTAGTGTTTGGTGTTAAACATGAAATATCCCCATGATAGTTTTAGTCAGCAAAATTCATGAATAATCATATCCAAGATGCACCCACCCAAAACTCACTACTAATCTTGATTGGCCAAAATATTATGAGGCTATGCGAGTCCTGTTTTTTTCCTTGAAAGAGAACAGCACTTTGCTCTCATGTACACCACATGGCTTGGACCTCTACAAGATTCAGAACTTGCATTAGAGCTGCCAATACCATTGAAAGAGTGAGAGTGGCTGAGAAAAAAAATTAATTGAGTTGGCATAAAATCTAGACAACTGTGCTACTCACATTTAAGACTTGTCTCACAGATTACTGACCAAGAGATCTTCAAAACAGGGCTCATCACATTTCTCACAATGTACATTCTGCAAACAGAAGCAACTATAGTGGCATGTCCATGAGAGTAGTTACCAGTTTGCTGCAGATTTAGGTCCCTTTTCTATATAAAAGTGAGGTTTCTTCTGGGTGAATACAAAAGTCTATACATGAGTTCAAGTTCATTTAAGACTATTTTTAGAGCTGGAGAGAAATTAGAAGTCCCAGGCCATGATAAATTTCAGTGTCAAAATATCTACTTTTATCTCAGCTAGTGGTGAAAGTTGTCTGATTGATTTATTTTAAAATAGAAAGTTTTAAATTGCAATATATTATTTATTTCACCTAATTTAAAAAAAAAAAAAAAAAAAGAAATCTATAAGAGTCTGGTACTACAAATATNCCTCCCCCGGCCACAAAATATTTAGTGGAACATGTCTGTGTAATTCAGGTTTTTAAGAGGTAGGCAGGGACCCTGTATCCTGAAATGCACACTTTTCTAAAAGTTATAGGATGAATGCTTTTAAGTCAATACTGATTCCAAGACAAGGTTGGATGGGGCTTGGAGCAACCTGGTTTAGTGTGAGGTGTCGTTGCCCATGGCAGGGGGATCCTTGAGGTACCTTCCTACTCAAACCATTCTATGATTCTATGATTCTTATGTTTCTCAAATCTCAATAAACAATTCTCATTTTAAGCATAAGAAATATCAAAACCCAGCAACAGTACTAAAAAGAACTTAGTCATAATGAATGTTATTGATATTTGTGGTACGAATCAACATAGAAAATCCAAAACTTACTCTCAGAGTCATCAGTATGAAAAATGGTTCCAGTTATCTTCGATCTATCATCACAACTTTCTGATTTGAAAACACTTTACATGTTCAAAAATGGTCAATGATTCACTCCACAGTCACTGAACAAACATCAGTATTTGTAGAAACCGTCAGTGCTGTAAGAAAGCTAATTTTCAATTGTATCAAGCTGTAAGAGAGATAAAAGAGCAAATTTATATCACATCAAAATAAGCTGCATGTCTTTATATTCAGTGACATGCTGTAATTCTAGACTATTGATGACCTCCATGGAGCACTTTCTGATGCTGTCCATCTTCACAGTGCATTAGTTTTGCAATATGTACACTAAAGCATTTAAAACCATTATCCTTGACATAATACAAAGATGACATACGTTATTACCATTATCTCGCTATTATTTGGCTAACTACATCCATGATGCAAAAATGTTGTTTAAAGTAAGCATAATTTCTGGGTTTTTGTATCATAGATATTTGTTTCTGTGGTCATGATCAGTGATTGAGAGTGGCTATACCCAACTAAGACAGATACTGAGCATCAGTCATTATTCAATATAGAGGTGAACATGTGATATGTCATTTCTGGAAAGTACGTCCATTTTTTTAACATGCTTAAAAATGAGGTTTTTAACAGATGGCAACATAATAGAAAACACCACTTGCATTCTTCTTAGCTTTCTTTGTAATAAGGCTTGAGACATGAGAACAAAATACACATACTTGAGAAATGCAGGAAAAAGTGGTGTAAATTGGCATATTGATACTGAAAAATATGACTCTTCTTGAGGAAGATTACACTTACACATGGCTCGGAAGAGAGAGCAAAGTGGATAACATAAAAGCTGGTTATATTTCCTCAAGCTGTATTTCACCCTATCCTCTACTCACACGTCCTAAAAATGAATTGCCCTAGCACAACATTTACATTTTTACAAAATGATAATTTCTATTCTTACAGATGTAGTTGGATTAGGAAGTGCCACGTTAAAGTACAAAATCTTCACTTCCGGCTCTCAGAACTCACATAATTATGCTGCAAACTCCACAAATATTATATAAGTTGTGTGTTTCCTCTTTGTCTGTTTTGCTACTTGGCAGAAAGACCCAGACCTGTACCTGTCAAAGGAAATTTCTCTCCAGTGGTATGGCACCATATTTTATCAGTACGGAAAACTTAAATTTTGGTAAAAACATTAAACCTACCTTTGATCTGACAGAAGATATGGGAAAGACTAAATTCCCAAAACTATAGCAGCTAAAGTTATCTGCTTTGTCTGCAAAAGTGGCCACGCACTGGAACAGATTGCCAAGAGAGATTGTGAAGTCTCCCTCAGTGGAGGTATTCAAGAACTGCCTGGACACAATCCTGTGCCATGTGCTCCAGGATGACCCTTCTTGAGCAGGGAGGCTGGACCAGATGACCCACTGTGGTCCCTTCCAACCTGACCCATTCTGTGATTCTGTGTGAAAATGACTGCATTGAACAAGTGAATCAGCAAACTTTTGCTTCTGTACCTCAGCATGTTAGTAACAAATAAGGGTGGAAAAATACTGTTTTCACACATAGTATAGAAAAAAAAGTATAAATCTGCATATGTGATTTTATCTGAACTTCTATTTGTGCTTAGATTTTAATATAAATATTAATACCATTTGAGAAGACTATATGTTTGTATTTTGTTTCTTAAAAATAGCTTTTTCAGTACAAAGATTCTCTTGGACACACTTTATATTAAGTATACATTTTTAAGTAGGTTATCAATTTTCAACAATTGTTATTGCCGCTTGTTAATTGCATGGTACAGCATCTGACTGGAGAAAGTTTGGTTATAAAACAGATTGATAAGCAATTGCAACACATTTTGCAGATGAGCTTATATGTAATTAAAACACATGAGCTGCACTCCACAGTAAGCTATGTTAATTATTTATTAAACTTTTTCAAATTGAACTGTTATAATGAAGTACAAATTACACCATTAGTCACGGATAGTGCAAAGGCGATATGTGCAAATTTAGTTGCCATGCTTACTTTTTTATGAGTTTAAGAATCTGTCAATTATAACAAAGTGATTCATAAGAAAACGTTTAACCTTAGTGATTTTATAGTAGAGTGGAATATCTACTTTGAACATGAAAGTAATGGGAGTACGCACTTCAAATTTAGAGGATTTATATTAAGGCCATCTAGAACTGTATATTGAAAATCAAAGAGGGGACAGAACATTTCATGACCAGTAGTCAGATTATTATCATAGGCAGTGGGTTTATGGTATTGAAATAGTTGGACCAGAATCACTTTCCTTCCATGAGCTTTTGAAATTCATATAAATATGTTTACTTTTCAAGATATTCTGGTACATAAATTTTCATGTCGAAGGGTACCAGTGCCACTCAGCTATTTTTCTGTTCTATCAAATCATCTCAGTGGAATATACCTTTGCCAAAAACCTTGGAGAAAACTCATTTTATACCTGTGAAGGAAGAAAATGGAGTTGCAATGTTATTCCTTGCTCTGAGGAGAAAACACATCTTTTCAGCTTTTTTTTTGCAGTTCTAGTCACTTCCTTGACAAATACACTTACTACAGCTTATAAGTATACTTACACTATAGCTTATATTAGAAGCCTGTCACAAAATCCACTCAACCTGCGTTACACTCTTCCAAGCAGCACAAATACAGAGTATTGAAGTTCAGGGGAGAACTGGTACCTTTCAGTGAATCTTTTCGTACAACATTCTTTCTACTCTTTTCACAATCAGGTGGTGTTGATCATAGCCAAAAATGACACTGAAATATTTTGTAGCACCTGGAGTCTATGTTACCTTGAAGTCTGAGGTAAGTCTCATTCAAACTTCTTTCACAAAGCATTTGATGGTTTAAATAGCTTCACAAAGATAGAGGCTAGTTGTGAAATTCATTAAAAGCAGATGTAAATTTGCAGTGTCTGAGTTTGTTTAGATGTCAGCTATTTTTGTAAGTCCATCTCTAGTCATGTTTTAATTAACTTTTCAAACTGAGACAGAGAAAAGGGAAACATTTGTTTAGAAAACAAATGCACATACTTAATCCATAAGCACAAGAAAAACAGACATTTTCAGGAAAGTTTCAGCTCCTTACACCTTAATCCAGGTCCCATATTCACTCATATGGTTTGCATAAAAAATATAAGACATTTCCCACAGTCAGAGCAAAATGAAAGTCAAAGGACCTCAGCTGACTTAGATCAGACAGGTCTAAAGCCTGATTACTTGGAGCAGAAAAAATTCAGTCATCCCAAACATTTTCATTTCCCCCCTCCCTCTTCCTCAAGTAAATAATTATTTTGATAGTAAGAATTATTCAAAAAAAGACACTTTATACATAACCTAAACATCACAGTAACCATGGTAACCTGATCTTAACAGTAGGATATTTCGATAAAAAAAAAGATAGACATAACCGAGGCAAGCTACAAAGCTGGTCTTCTGAGCAGTTCTGAAATACCTTCTCTGAGGTAAATGGTGATGGAGTCTTTGTTCCCATTACATGGTTTGAGCTGTTTCCCTCTCTGTGGGAAAGCAGTGTGTTTGCTCTAAACCCATTTCAAAGTGTTTATTTTAGCTACATAATTTTATTTTTCAGTAGAGAGTAAATACTGAATAACTCCTACAGTGCATAACTCACTGGAAGAAGCTTGATTTTCCATCTTCCTGTTTACTCTTTTGCATCTATGGGTTTCCTTATAAGAAAGAAAAAAAACCCCAACTTGTGAGAAGTGGTGATTTCTAGAAATATTTCCTTTGGTTTCTTAGGGTAGCCAATTAGATGCTAAAATCCAAATTTCCAAAGTATTTAGCTGCTTCATTTTCAACAAAATTGAGTGGAATTAGATATTCAGCTATCTTTGAGTCTCTAAGTTGACTTACTTATTTCAGAAAGTGTAGTATCTAAAAGGATTTGGCTTAATTGATGCTGAGATAAGAACCTTTTCACCTCAGCTGTCTGGAGACTACCTAAAGGATGACCCAGAAGCTTTTAGTTCACTAAGGTTAAAAGGTAACCTCCACTTGAATCTGAAAAGTTGACTTTTCATTTCATCCACAAGCTTGTAAATTAATTATAAGTGGTTTTTCACTAGATAGATCACTTTCCCTAAGGTTAGGGAGAATCATGAAAAGACATTTAAACAATATTGAAATAGTTAATACAATCTTAAGCAAATACTCCTCTTTTACCTTAAAACTCATGAATTATCTGATAAACCTATTGAAACATAAATCTACAGGTTTATCACACTGTCACTGATTTTTTTCTTTTTCTTCTCTATATTTACAAATCTATTTCATTTTCGGGTTCAACAGTCAGAAACGATTGAGAATTATTTACATTACAACCTAGATTCTACATCTAGTTAATATGTAAAATATATTCCCTCATACTCAAAGAGAAATAGACTGCTGAACCTCATACTTACCATTGCTCAAATTGATTGGACTATGAGTACATGTGTGAAATTTTGAAAAATATATTAAGTACTTAATTTTTTTCAGTTCTTAAACAGATAATGGGGAAACTCAGAGACCAGTCCTCAGCTGGTATAAATTGCAGTAAACTGAGGAGAATGGCAATGTAATGATTAACACCTGAAGGGCTCTGACCCTGGAAATTCGTCATTTCAGAATTAACTGTCCCTGTGTTATTAGCAAAACCAAATTATTTTCTTTTTCCTACTCTTAAAAAAGCCCCAACAACTTCTTTAGTAAAAAGAAGCTGCCTTAATTTCTTTTTTCACTTTTTCTGAAAGAAGAAATATTGTATGAAAATATACTATGTGACCAAGACATCAACAATTAAACTAAATGGTATTTCTATGTGTTGTATTAAAAGACAGACTAAAATACAAGTGGGCTGTTTCCTCAGTTTGAAGTCCTGTAGACTGGGGATGGATGGATGGATGGATGGCAAGCAGTTGAGTGGAAGCTGCTGAATATGTTGAAATAACAAAAAAAATCCCAAAGCGTAAAAGTGAGTTTTTAACTCTAATCTTGGTGGACAGATTGTTTTGCCTGGCATTGCTTTGATCTTTAAAGGATTTTCTAAACTTTTTTATTTTGTGTTGTTTTGGTTTGTTTGGTTGGTTTTTTTGTTTGTTTATTTGTCTCTGCTAGCTCAAATAAGGATTTTTGAAGCCATGATTTTCAGAAGTGAACCACATATTTTTACCATTTGCCTCATATTTTCTGAGAAGATTGCTGACACAACAATTTTATGACAAGGGGCAATGGTTTTAAACTGAAAAAAGAATGATTTAGATTCGATATAAGACAGAACTTTTTTCAATAAGGGTGGTATAACACTGGAACATGTTTCTCAGAAAGGTGCAAATGCCTCATCTCTGAGAACACTCAAGGTCAGCAACCTCATCTAATTGAAGATGGCCCTGCCTATGGCAGGTGGGGTGGACTAGATGACTTTTACAAGGTCCCTTCCAACTCAGACTATTCTATGACTCACAACATACATAGAAATAGTTTCTCTGCTAAAGTTTTTTGATTATAAGCAGTAATAACAACTGAAGAAATTTTAAAAATTTTCATCCATGTGTTTTATAACTTATAAGGAAACAAAAATAATTAGCAATCTAAAAAATACACTTGTATAAACTAATCACCAGTTATCTACTTTTTTGAAATTCAGTGACCAGATCAATGGCAATATATATACTCCACTGAGAATGCAAGTGAAAAAGAGAGTACTGAAGATGTTACTTTGTTTTCACTACAAGATTTCAATTTAAAGCCTGAGTTTGTCTTCCTAGCAATACTGATAACGCAGATTTACTGTGAAAAGTACTGAATTTATGCAGAGTGCTTTGGTCACAGCACTAGACTAATGAAGAATGTGAAGTTATGAAAACTTTCCTAATGGGTCTTTTGCTCCAACACATTTTCTGTCCTTGCTAATAGTGAAACTGTGTCTTTATATCTTATGGAATGATTTGGCACATTCTTTCCAAAATATAACTAAGACATTAACTACTTCTCTCTCCCTTTTCATGCTCTTTGGGCTGTTTCTCTGGCAGTACAGAAATACCTGCCAGCTATTTAAATAAACAGCACCTCTTAAGATGACCTGGTCTTCAGAACTTATTTCAGTTCTGGTGTTTTTCGCTGTGTGCGAGGCAGAAGAGGATCCCTCATAGATTGTAACAGGTACCCTGAGAATTATGCTAAGGCTCATGATGGTTTACAGCAACCCTATTAAAATCAGTGCAGCTGCTCCCCCCATTATTAATCTGTTCTTTAAGCTTCATTCTTGACAGTATACATTGATAGCAGAAATTTGAAGTGCCGAAGGGACTATAAATCTTTGTATGAGTTTGAAGAAATTGTCACAAGACAGAATAAATAACTTAAGCCTCACAGAAGACTGGAATTCCAAAAAGGTCTGTTTGCCTTGACTCAAAGCAGATCACTGCAGATGAACATCCACTTAGCACAAGGAATAATAGGCATCACTGGTTCCAAAATGTGTACCTACTGGATTATTTGACTGAAGTCAGGCTTCATTGCCAACAGGTAAATAAACAAACCTTAGTTTCAGTGATCACTTATTTGTCTCTCACAAATGTCTGACAAGCATTACAACCAAACATAATTTAGCTTCTTTTGTACTCCATCAGAGCATCTCTGATATTTAAATATTTCTATTGTCTGCATTTGGGAGGTGTCCATGTGTTCCTTGTAATCCAAAGGCTATTTTTCACCAATAGTCCTTTTTTTTCCCCGACTAACTGAGCTGTCATCCTCATGTTACTGAAAATGCTTTGTCCCATTTAAAATTAATGTTTTCTTAAAAATGTTATTTTATTTTCATTTGATTTAAACCAGGTGGAATTTGCAAGTAGAGTTTACATCAGTCTCTAGAATGGCATGGCAGACAACTAATTGATATTTTTCAAGTAGCTGATGCTTGAAAACATCCTCATGTAGCAACTGAAGAACTTGAAAAAGCTGAATAAGTAACTTTCTTTGGGAAAGCAAAAAACAAGGTGAAACAACTTACTTGCAAGCTTAAATTGCAGAGTACAGACACCTGAGGTACTGATAATGCTTTGGTGTTTTCTCATGACAGCTTATTTACCACTTTCTTTACAATGGAAAATGTTAAGTCATTATGAGCTAATAAACAATTCTATATATATGTGTGTGTGTGCATACAGAGGTAAAAAAACCCACATGTTTTCTTCATCTAAAAGTAGAAATGCCAACAATTTAAAAAGTCACAAAACCATTTTTAGAGATAGTGCCTACTCAATGTTCTACCAGATGAGAGGTAAGAAAAAGGAGCATAAAATAGTTCCCCACTGTCATTATCACATTTGAGGTTAAACAGGCAAACAACATTTTAGAAATTACTCTCTTACAGCCATCACTGGATTTCTATACACCTGGTTCTGACTTACACCCAAAGTCCCAATAGTTTCAACAAAAGCTGAATGTGAGGTCAAAGGGCTGCAGAATGTCTTACTTAAATATTGGCCCACCACCAGCAGCTTATAATTAAGCAGCAGGAAGAATGGAAAGGAGTCCTTAGCATCAGCATAGTTTTCTGTACTCTTGGGATACATATGCTTGTGTAAATAGCAAATGTGATAGAAAAAGTCTTCGCTATCTCTTACTCACGGCTTCTGAGTCAGCTTTCTGAAGCCCTGCTGACTACTGAGAATTTTAGTTGGGTCTTTTTTTTTTTCAGTGTCCTGACTATCCCTCAAAACACAAGGCAAGTGGCCTAGGGCCATGTCTTCTTATGCCAATGACTGAAACATGCAGCATGGGAGCATTTCCATCAAAGATATTTGGAGTTACTGATGACCAAATGTCAGTGAGTAATGAAAAGTTAATGAAATACACAGCTATGAGGAATGTTAATGTAACAACCAATTAATTAACAAATGTAAAAATGAGAGCATTCTGATATTAGCCAAGGGATTGGTGATATGGATAATTTGATTTCAGTTAGATTATTGCAGGGAGTCTGGCCTTCTTAAATAGTTAGTTTTTGCTTGTAAGTTACCCTGTGAAAACAAATACAGGAGATGCAAAAATATAAATACATATGCATATACAGATATATACACACATATGAATATATATACACACAGTCACAGAGGAGATGTGGTCATAACCCACAATATCTAAAAGGGATTAGTAATTTCTGCAGTAAGCACAGATACTACTGCCTTCCAGCACAGAAGAGACTTTTGAGAATACATATGAAATGAATGTTCTGAATGGGAGATTAGTCTTTAGGGAAAATGATCTCAGAGGTAAAATCCTTTTGTCAAATAACAATGTTAAAATGAGTTGTACATGTATTAAATCAAAATAAAATAAATCTAAAGTCTTCACTGTTCTATATAGTTGTTGTTTTTTTTAATGGAATGGCTACCATTCCACCTCTGTTAATGAGGCTGGAGATATTGAAAAGGACATCCATGCCTATCAGGTTCAAGCACCTTTATGTAATAATAAATATATAGTTACAGCCAGTGATTACTACCCTTCAGTCTTCACTCTCTGGTATATTCCAGCTCATATAAATTGTTACTGGAGGAGTACAGAAAAAAAAAGTAAAAACTCAATAGGCAATTTTTTTTCGTGCTTACCTAGTGCTGGTCTTGATCCTACAAATGATTTACAATAAGAACTTTATAGGTATGATTAGTAACTGCCTCTGTGGTGCTGCTTCCAAGAACGAAGATAATCTTTGAAGTCAAGCATTTGCACAATCACCTTTTTAGATAATAAAATCTTCAGAGGCTTTCTCCGTTTGATGTAGATAGCAAGAAAAGAACAAGGAATTGAATTCTGTATTTACTTTTCTTCAAGTACAATTTTTTTATGCAGAAAATAACTTTTTTCAGGCAGATCTCTTGCACCTTATACTGAACCCTTTTGGCTCCCACTGAATGTATGTGTAGGTTTTAAACAGGCTGTTTCAAGGTAGTTCAAATCAGGATGAAAAATGAGAAGAAAAGCTGACTTCTTGCATTTCCCTGACCATTCAATGTTAATACCAGTATTCATTAGAGGAGCAGGGCAGTTTTCCTGATTTATACCAATTAAGCATCAAATCCCAAGATTAGACAAAACTGTTAAGCCTGTCTTTTCCATTTCTGTTTCCTCTTCAGAGAAATAAAACCAAGAATGACCATCAAATTAATCTTTCTCTTACTATTGTTTTGAAGGGCTCACTCAAGACAAGGAATTAATTTCTTTTGAATGGTAAGAACAACAGGAACTGATTTTTCCATGAGGATGAATTTGTGTGATAAATTATTTTAAGTTGCTGTAGATACTGGCTTCAAATATAATGTAGCCTTTCTCCTCCTCTTTCATCTAGCCCAACCCAGAAACACATGAAAACAATTTTATCTTGCCATATGGCTATTTAAATAAAGTGATATCTGAAAGTTTAAGTCAAATCTTAAATGTTTAACATGGAAAAACTTCTTAGTAGCTAAATTGTCCCTAGGTATGGCACAATGCTCTTAATCTGAAATAAAAATATAACACAGAGAGCAAAATTAAAATTAGAATAAACAAACAAATAAATATATATAAAATAGAGTTTCTTGTTCCACAGACTTTGAAGAAAATAAGTTTCATGCCTTTCACTGTGTTTTTTTTATTACTGAAATGCTGATCAAGGTAGAAGACAAAGAAGCTTCTAGCTTTGCAATTCTTTGGGTGGAAAAAAGCTTTGCCTATATATTTTTGTGTAATATATCTCTTATACAGCAGTGCAATTTTGTTGCAGTGCAGAGAAACAAAAAAAAATGTGGTGTCAGGAAGCACCATTTGGAAGCAAGATCAAGAACTGAGTGTTCTACTACACGGATCTTCTAGGTATACATACTAATTTCAATCTCTTCTAAGAAAGGTGAAAGTTTTCATGGGGTGGTAGACACACCCTGCATTGATACAGCTGTATTACATTCTCATGTGTCTCATTAGATAATTCTATCAAAGAAAAAATGCTTATCACACAGCAAAAAAAAGATAATCAGTAATTTCAGCACACTTAAGCTCCTCATTTCCACGGTCTTTATTGAAAATTAACATATTCTGTCTAAATATCTTGAAATATCTTCCCTTTTAGACAAAGACACAATTTGCAATACATAAGTAAAGATTTTACAAGGTGATGAGGTGTACAATATACAAGGTTTCTTTTACACTTAAAATTTCAAAAAGCTTGGGACACGATGTCTTTTCATTTTTAAAGCCCAAACCTCTATTTAAACTCCCTTTTTTAGTTTTTCTACCTTTTTCTAACTGTCTTTAAGTCTGATTGAACCCTTATAAGGTCTAGAGAAGACCTGCAGTAAAATGTCACCTCATTTAAGTGGAGTAGGAAGCAACAAGGGGAAAACCAGCACTGTTTCTCCTACAGGAACACTCAGCAGAATAGGCAACTAGTCTGAATATTAACCAAGACTTTATCTTTCTCGTAGACCTAAGTATTCCTAGACCATAGGATGTCTCTGTGTTTCTATAATCCATTCATCATCACCAGCAAGAACTATTTCTAAAGAGCTGCAAACATGTTGAGAGTCTGAAATTAGTTTTCTTGGTGACGATATATGATGTAAGAACATGACAGCTTGATTGCCATAATAATGGAACTGCCAAGCTTTGGCAGGGAGGGAGGCAGAAGAAAGGGGAAACATGAAACACATTGCAATTTGAATTCTGGTGTTGGTCCAAGATTGTTTTAATTTTACTCATCTACTCCCAGAATGAAGAAAAAAAATATTCTTTTAAAGCCTTCTGATGCTGAATGACCCTTGGGTGATTTTAAATTATTGTCCCACCCACAAATTTCTTTGTACCATGTATCCATGTTTTACCATGCGAGTTTGGTTTGGATTCACTATTTTTACCTTAAAAAAAATTCTTATTTTATCCTAATTGGTTTCCTCAGTACAAATAAAGAAAATAAAAATGTGACACTTTCCTGTAACCTGACAAGTATTTAAAGAATTTTGATGGGAAAATATAAAGATAGATGGATTACAATTTTTTTTACTTGGGTGACTCCCATGTTCAAAGTTGTTGGCTGTGAAAGTAAAGATGAAGAAGAGCTTACATTTCAATAGAAAAGGATCCTCATGTGTCCTGTAGTAGTCATATATATAATGCATAAGAATATTTATTTGTATACATTTATTACATATAAGCAACAGAATTTTTCATTCCAGTCAAATGTACTAATTAGTCGGTAGTATAAGAATGGTGAAGAGTAATTCCTATAGAAGTTAAACTACAGGTAAAATCCTAAGTAAGAAGAACACAACTTTAGCATTGTGATTCCATTAAAACACCAGGGTCAAAATTCCCTTGTGAAAAGTTACACTGTCTCTTTACTATCTACCCAAAACCTCCACTTCAAGCAGTGATACTAAGGTTCAATAAACATGGAGCAGACCTTATTTTAGCTTAACTGTGTTCACCCCTCCTCCCTGAGTTTTCAGATTGATTGGCAGTCGGTCACTTTATCCAGTTATTTTCTGCTAGTGCTGCAGAGGTCTGATTCTGCTTCGTTATCTAGGTGAGAACCAAGACAAGTGTTAATGGTGCTACCCAAGGGCTTTATCTCCTAGACTGAATGCCTACACATACACTGACCTTCCTATTTAAGAAGTCAACATGAGAAAGGATACTTGAATTTGGACATCATGACAAAACAATGTATTTTATTTTCTTTAAACCACCTCCATAATGAGGTAATTCAGAAAGATTATGAATGCCATGTGTTACTTCTTCTGTTGCCTTAGCAGACAGTAATGTGTCTATCCAGGGCTGTAGCCTGCAACTGTTACATGACATAAATGACAGGGAACAATAATGTCCCTTTTCTTTGAGTAGCTAACAACGGGTTAATATCATCACCAGCAATTGCAAGTAATGTGGTCTTGCTGTCCCCATTACAATACAGGCTTTTTGAACAGTTAAAAAAAAAAAAAAAAAAAAAACTTGGTTAATTTAGTGACTACTAATTAATATATGCTGGTCAAGCCTGTCGATATTCACTGACAAGGTTATCAGCAGATGTCAATGACAGGCAGAATGAATATCTCAGAGTTCAGTGGATTCTAGCCAATAAATGATAAAGGAGAGAGTGGTGGGGATAGATAGTAAATTATTGTGCCACTGAGGAAAAACAGAAGAGAAGGGGAAAAAAATGTCTGAGCCTCACGTTTGCTCTGAAGAAGGTTGGTTTGGTCACAGCAAGAAACTGATAGTTAATTAAATAGGAAGCAGCTTGTGTTCCCAATGTTCTTTCTACCGAAGCCTAAAGGAAGTTATGTCCTTAACTCCAAAAGCAGTAGAGCTGCCTACGTAGTAGCTAGGATGGCTCTCAAACAAATAAACAAATAAAAACCTCTCCGTGGTTTGTGTATGGCTAAGGAAAGACTGCAAAGTCATTTAGATACTCCACTTAATAAAAGCATTCAACAAAATATGTCCCGAAGTTCTTTGGAATCTCTCAATACCTGTGAGAGGTAGCGAACTGCTTTACTCCTCATCTAGAAATGGAACTAAAAGAGAGATTTTTAAACTTATAAAGATATTTAAAGATAAAAATGAGAAATTTGTCAAAAGCAGGTGACAGCTAGACATATGTAACTCTTAAAGATGTTTCAGTCATTAGAAATCAATGGAAATTAAATATGTAGACACTTTAAAAAAATTAGATATATCATTAGTCACAGACAAATTTCAAAAACCTGTTGTTAGGTGACTTTCTGGTGTCACAGAGGAACTTTGGAATATAAATAGCAGATGAGACTCATCTCTGAAAACCTTGCCTCTGAAAAGGCATTTGAAACTTTTCCTGGAGCCAATAGCAGTATAACTAACTAATTAAAGTCAATGCCAGTGTAATAATATTGCATCACTAATTCATATAAAGATATTTAGCTAAAAGCCTTATGGTCATAAGAAATCTTTGCCAGAAATATGTCCCATCTCTCCATGTGCTTTGACCAAGTCTTGTGGGTTTGTGCTACAGAAGGATTTGGCAGACTAGCATTACAAGATGTCTCATAAATGAACAGAAAGCCTCATGGAATATTTTTTTCTAAATATTTCAGAAGTAAAGAAATCCTGAATTCAGAGAGCTATCATTTCTTCTTTATAGTATATTTTTACTCTTAATCATTCTTTTCCATGTTCCCGAGCAACTCTTCACAAATCTCTTGCCACCTGAACTTCTCTGCTTCATAATATTCCTTCATCCTATAATCTCTCTCTCTCTCTCCTATCCTCTTACTACATTTTTCTTTCCTGTTCCCTCTGCCATTTCATTTTCTGCATGTCTCACGGCATGCTTTTGGCCTCACAGTAATTCCTCTTCTCTGTTCCTTATATTCATAATGTTTACTACAAGCCATGAATGACAAGGATGCCTGAACAAATCCAGTATGCCTCTTTTATTCTCAACAAAACCACGTGAGAAAAAAAGTGACTGCCTGCACTTCACAAGGACAGGAAACACAATACCCTGTACTCAGAGGAATAGGTTATGGTTTATTCTACTCTGAGTAAAGAACTTCATTGAGAGTGGCAGGAACTAAAGCACCTTAGAGATTACTGTTTGTTCCAGCTGAATTGTCATTGTCACTCTGCAATCTGTGACCTGTATGTGCTTCTTTACTGAGGTTGTCTCATAATTAACAAAGCTACTGTGTTCTGAACCTTGTGAGTACTGTCATAAAGGGCATTACATGGATTGTCCAGCTGGCAAATAGAGTTTGGCCCTTACAGGAGCCTTGGGCAACCTGTTCTGCAGGTGACATTGATTAGATGTGCTGTAAGGAAGAGATGACATTTTAAAGGTTTGAATATGCAAATGACTTTTCTTCCCTGCAGAAAGGATAGCCTTATGAATAGTTGCAGAAAGAAATTACTCTTACAGATATTTGGGGGAAAAAAAAAAAGAAAAAAGAAAAGGCTCATACCTTCTCACATACTCTGAGAGAAGGAGCAAGCAGCACCTAAAATTGGAGTGACCTGAGATAAATCTGTGTGTTGGAAACTACCTTGACCATTTACATTTTCTTTGCTGCTAAATGTGTAGACACTGAATGGCTTTCATGCCTTAGTCATGTGACTGAAAGAGTTTACTGAGTTGGTACAGTTAGGCAGGTTGGCAAGCTCTCTACCATCACCTTGTCTAGTGTCATACACTCAGCAGCTCCAGTCCTTCCCTCAAGGGCAGCAGGTTCCTGAGGCTTTTAGTCCTTCTCATCCCCTCTTCTTCTCACATCCTCCTGCCAGCAGCAGGGGCAATAAGCAAAGCTTCCCTCTGCACTGCAGTTCAACTCACTGTTCCCTTCCATCCTTGCTAGGCATAGCTTCAGAACTATCAAGTCTTGTTGAGTAGCAGACTCTAAGAAGTACTTCACTACAAGTGTTTCCCTGCTCTCAGTGTTTCTTCAAGCTTTCAAATGATAAAACCACAGACCTTTCTCCTATAGAAGTTCACAGGCTTCCCTGAAGAGGCAACCTACTGGACCTGTTACCTGCACTCACCTGTGCTTGGTGTTTAGGAAAGCGGAATAAAGCAGCTGCTCTGTACTTCAAGTAGGGATGCACATTACAGTCAGATCCTGCAAACAAAATGTCTTTCTCCTATAGGACACACTTCCTAGTAGTGGCATAGGGCAAGGCCTCCCATCCCTGGACTTAAACCTGATAAATGGTTCTGTGCTCCTGCACAGAATAAAGTAGATATGTGAGGAACCAGTTCAAAAACAAATAAAATCCAAGCATAAAAGCTAAATTTGTTTTCATGTCTCTGTAACAATAAGTGAAACACTGTAAATCCATTAGATTATTTTTTTTATATCAGTATAGATGTGAGCCCCAGATGATCTACTCTCTTTTCAACCAGATTAATCCTTGTTTGCCACTACAGAAGTAGTTGACTTGAGTAATACAAAAATAGAGATGTGCAAGCAGAGAGAGACAAAACTGAATCCTCATGAAACCCACCTTCAAGAAAAAAACATTCAGATAATCTATATAACCGCGGGCCAACAGGCTTGACACATTCCTCAAGACTCTTTCCCATATGTCCAATTAATATCTTGTTTCCCTTTCAATAGTAGCCATCCTGCAGCTAATTTTTGCATTTTCCCAGGCATCAGCACTGTAACTTTCTTTTGTTCGTTCTTCACTAGATCTTCAGTCGTTTAACTTCAGCACTGTGATTCCAAGAAAGCATCAAAGCATTGCAGAAGTGATGAGATATGAACAGTACCCAAACTAGACATTGTCAATCTTCTATTTTAAAATACTTACACGAGGGATACTGACATTAAAAAGCAAGCTTTGAACTATTATTAAATAAACAGTTTAGCTCTTATATAAGAAAAGAGTTAAGAAAAACAAAGCAGAAGAGGAAACAAAAAATTTTCTGCCTTATGAAGATTTACTAGGCCCTGTCACTGAAACTTTACAGGACCAGTCCTTACCAGACATTAGGATTCCATATTTTAATGTTAGATCATTATTATTATTATGTTGCATTTAGTGATGTCAAACATAAAATGTGATAAGTTGTCAAAATGAGACCCTTGAACACTGTGATACAGTCTTCGAAGCAGACATTGATTTTTTTTATGAGTGCAATGCTGGATGGCCCGTGGCGGTGTCTGAACATCCTTCTTTTTCACTGTGTGTCCTACACAGGTGTTTGGATTGGCAAACGCTGAATCTGAGACCACACAGACAGAATTTGGCTCAAAGTGAATGTGGGTGCTAAGGACCAAACAGTTTTTCAAATCAGGCATTCAATTTTGCAGCCAGAATTAATGAACACCCCCAAAAATACAGGCTTAAATGATCAAAAGACCAAATGTGACCAACAGGCAAAACTTCACTGAGCCACTTTGGAGGTCCATCTTAAGTTACAATTGGTGACATAAAATAGAGATATAAAGAATAGAATTTTTGCCCGCTCTTGTGGTATTGTGATCAAAGACATCAATTAGTTTACATCATCAAGTGTATTCTTTTACATCTTTGTCACACTATCCAGCTGAAAAAAATATTAAAGATGATGTGTGTATTTGTACATACATATATAGACAGATAGGTTACATAGGTAGCTGTGGTATGTAGCAATATAATAGTTTAAAAGTTTTTGTCATTTATTTATTTCATAGAATCATAAAATGCCTTGGGTCGAAAAGAGGGTTAAAGATCATCTGGTTCAAATCCCCCCTGCCATGGGCAGGGGCACCTTTCACGAGTCCATGTTGCTCAGAACCCTGTTCAACCTGACCTTGAACACTTCCAGGGGTGGGGCATCTACAAATTCTGTGGGTGACCTGTTCCAGATTTACATGACTACCATATGTGTATATAACTATGTGTATTTATGTGTCAATATGTGTATATATATGCATGCAGGTGCAGAGGTGTGTGCATATATATGCATATATATAAATATTTATACACATAGTTATTAATACCACTTTCACTTATATGTAAAGTCGAGAGGTGGTATTTCTTTTGGAAAACAAAACAAAACAAAACAAACCAAACAAAGCCCACCACCACACAACTAGATAGGGTAAATCCAATGGAAGAAATTGTCCTTTCCATGTCAGTAAAACATCAATTCCTCAACATCTCATGACCATACTTAAAAATATGAATTCAGAGTACATTTTAGAGTTCATTTCAGCGAAATTAAGGTTCTTCCAATATGCAAAATTGAAATGTAAGATCTTAAATGAAACAGAAAGAGGGAATTTATGCACACTCATTCACCAGAAACAAGTAGAATATAGTAATCCTTGCACTGACTTTAAGACTTCACTTTTAACTAAAGTTCACAGTATGGTAATGAGCTGTTGATTTTTGTCTTCAGAAAATGTTTACATCCAGTAGAGAGGCTTTAGACATCTGGCACATGTAAGCATCGTAAAGGGTTATTGCCTAAGGGATAATAAATGAGGGGGAAAACATCCCTCCAAAATAATAGATGAGGTTGCTATCTTTTCAATCAGAAATTGTACTTCATCTCTTAAGGTTATCTTAAGTCGCCCTAATTAGAACGCACATTAAGAATTATTTGTCTTAAAACAAATAATATAATTAAGCAAATATTTTACTCATATTTGTAGGAAAAATATCTTGTGACTTAAATTCTCCATGTTTATCAATTTTCTACACACTTCAGTTAATATCAACATGATTTAATCCAGTTTGAAAACAATGTACTGGGTGTCCCTGGAAAATCAACAGAAGCATGCTTTAAATCTTACTAAATAGCACAAAATGCCTCAGACAGAGCATTACACCACCATAAAATATATATAATCACTTTTTAGAACACTAAAGTGGCAAGGAAATGAAATATGACTTCTTGTTTTTAGGTCAGTGGATCAATGTATTTGTTTTTCCAAAACAGAAATGGTTTTATATAACAGGATGTCATGCCCTGAGAGAAAGCGGAAAGTAGGAATGGAGATCTCTAGAGCAGTGTAAATCACTGTGAGCTAAGCACATTCTCATAGCAGTCATCTAACCCTCCAAATCATAGTCCATCAGTTACTTAACCTGCAGGGGCCAACAAAGGTTTGGCATTAGTGACTTTTAGCATTTATTCTTTAAAATCCAGTGATATATTAACAAGCATATATTTTATGGGTAGAATAAATATTCAAGCTTGATTGTTAAATTTTGCCTGCATTGTGTTTTTGTTTTAGTTTGTTTCGTGCTTTTGTGTGTAGGGGTTTTTGCGTGGTAGAGCAGAGAGCAGCAGGGAGAGAAGGCACAGGAAACCAGTTTGAAGAGAGTGGAACATCTCATTGGTTCATGACCAATCTCAAACCCGTCCTTTTAAACCAACTTCTTTTCCCAAGGTTCATACTGAAATATGTAAAAAGAGGACAGAGGGGAAAAAAAACCCTCCTATTTTAAAGAAGAATTTTTTAGTGATTTAGTCATTATGAGAAAAAAGTCACTATAATTGTCATGAGTGCTGTCATCTATAGTTAGCTTTAACTCAGTTAGCATCAGGTATCACTCTAGCTCTATTTTATAAAGAGAGGAGAATGGATAAATTCAAAATCCATCAGGTCTGTCAGAGTAGTGATTACAGAAATGCCTTTCAGAATTGGCTTCTGCTTGCTTTTGGTAAAGATCTCTATATATCTTTTTAAAATGGATTCTACATTACAGATACGTTTTCTTCAAAAGTACAGAAAAGGAGACCCTGTTACCTTTCTGTAAGCTTAACCTTTATGGCTAAATCTGAGCTCTACAGTAACATTATTAGGGCACTTGTTTTTCTGTCATCTTACAAAACACTAGTATCAGCACAGGAAGATGAGATTCATGAAAATATTAGAAGGCCATCTTTGAAGTTGTTCTAAGCAATGGGACTTCAAAATCATCCAGGACAAAAGACTGTGCTATTTATGATGAACAGTAGCAAATATGAGTACCAACAGGCATTGAAAAACTTAATTAGAAATTAGAAAAAAAAGAAACTGTGAAATACACCAGTACTGACAGACATGGAAAGCAAAGTTTTCCACCAAATCAGACGATAGGATCAACATCAATTGTGCTTGTACTGGGGGACTGTAAAAGGTTTCTATACTCACATCAACTATTAACCTAAGCCATTTCTAGGTTGAGGAAAGCAAGCTCCTTTAACTGTCTGCTAAGTTCTGAGACTTTGTTTTGACGGCACAGGAGAAATATACCCTATTTCTCCCAAATAGGTTTGTGAAAATATTTTTTTCTTATTGTTAGAAAAGAACAAATAACCAAAGAAAAAAAATTGATATGTGAAAAATTACAGGTTTTCAAGAAATGGCAGAGCTCTCTCCTTTGGTTTCTCTAACTCCCATGTGAATTCCTGGTCTTGAAACCTGTTCTACAGATATTCGCCATCATACGAAAACCCTTATTTCCAAATGAAGAAGTGAGGTAAACTGCTGCTGATCAAGAGATGTGAAAATATTCTGAGGTTTAAAAAAAAAAAAAAAAGTTTAAACAATAAGGGAAATCAATTATAGTTTAGTTGTCAAACTCATAACTTTTCTATTCTACAGGCAACTCAAACACATTTTTCAGAGGATAGTGATTCTTGAGAGACGATCTTTGGTGCCAGACTCAGCTGGTTCTTGATAAATATCAACTACTTGCATTTTCTTTGCAACCATGAAAGAAGAAACATTTTTTAAAAATTATACGTGTGTCTAATGCATAAACCAATAAGAATTGCCAGAATGTTTGAAAAGCAAGGGTTAAAACCCCAGTAGCTATACAGAAGTCCAAAACTGATGACTGTTTACTACTCAAACTGACTACGGACTTTAAGGGATTGGCAATGATTAGAGCCAGTGACTATAGTTAGTAAGACTGACCTGTGGAAAAGCACACCCTGTTTTCTTTCACTCACTATCTGTGTAACAACTGGGAGGAAAACAGTAGATTTTCACTGCACAGGAGATTTTTCCTCCCGTTGAAAACTTTCAACTCAAACAAGTAAGGATAAAACTAGGTGGAATATATATTGTGGTATGTGTGACGATGAAAGAACGGAAGCTGAAAAGCAGTGAGTAGGTTCTAGCCAGTAGGAAAAGGAAGTAAAAGGGCAAGTGGGATAAGATGTTGATACAGTGAGGGGGAAACTTTTGAAACAAACCTCCACAAGGAAGAGATACTTAAAAAAGATGCTTTCGTATCTGATAAATTTGAGGTCTGTAGAGAATCGTAAGTTCAGGTTCAACCCTGAGCAGTTCTCTTGGATGTTCATGCATTGCGTGCAGGGGAATTCATTACACCAAACACCTGTTTATATGCCTGGCCCATAGAATTACATTGGGAATTTCTCTAGATTTTTTTTCATATTTCTATTCACTGAAAGAGTGTTTTTACTGAGTCACCTTATCACAGAATGTGTTTAATTAACAACTTAGTAAAGATGGTCTGTAGCAGTAGGCAATAATAAAACAACGCAATCCAGATTTCCATCACATATAATGTTAAGATAATTACTAACATCTGTATTTAGGTGCTAGGGGACATTACATTTTCTGTGCTGGCTAACTATCACTATATCTACTGTTTTCTATCCCTCTTCACCAAAGTATCTTTGGGAAATAGTTATGGGAGATTTTTCTATAAAAGTTCAATCTTAAAACTTTCTTTTAATCTCTGCAGGTAAGAACTGCAATTTGCAAGTTTTTTAAAAATATGTTTTTATTAGACAGGTTCCTTAAAATGTATCAAAATGCAGCTTATAATTAATTGATAGTATCTTGTCCTTTGGCAAGAGAAGAGCTTCTATATATATTCTAGCAGAAATATTATAAATAGAACTAGTGATTTCAGCCAGTATCCATTTCTCTGAAGCATAGGCTGCATCAGCTCTGACATCTATGCAAACAAGAAATTTAAATGCAGTTGTCTTTGATATAAAGAGTAAAATGAAAACTATTTTAGCCAGTGCTTCTGCAGTGTGGTGCACTGCAAAATGGACAAGTGAATAAACAGCTTTAAATTCTATCAAGATGTGTTTAAATTTTGAGAATAAAGAAGCAAACAAATGCCCAACAGTTTTTCTGTCTCAGAAGATTCAGCTTAGACCCAGCCACAAATGCATCTTCTTACAAATCCATCATCTACTTTTATTTTACTTTGTGATATTTTCTTCTAAATGCAGTTATGTTTTGGTAAAATATGTATAGCTTGAGGAAAATCCTGGCAGAAATACAGTATTAATGCTCTTTCTAGCAGACAACACATTAGTTATACCGCCAGCCTGCTGGAGATCAAATGCAACCTCCAAGGGTTCTGCAGAAAATCCACAAAATACATCTGGAAAACATAAATTTCACTCCCACTGAATGGTGAACAAGTGTTTCTGAAAACTTGTCACTACCCTAAAAACTAGCAGTCATTTCACTGCCACTAATACCGTCTTGCAATCTGAGACAAAGGACAAGTTCACATAAGTTTTGGTAAGGACTGAGTTCAGTCAGTGAACTCAGCATAAGAAAATGTTATACTGATGCATAATATCACAAAGCCATAGAAGATGCTGAGACACATAGCAGGTTTGCTGCCTGCACCTCCCACATAAGGCATGATCCATCAATCATCACAATTTCTTTAGATATTTTCAATGACTGACCTTTTTGCGAGCAAAAGAAAAGAGATAAGAAATTTAATTAAGCAAACATATTTTTTCTCTGTGGCTTAATTCTCCTATTTCTCCTCTAATTGCTAAACAGGGGGCACAGATGCTTATAGTCATATTTGTGGCTCTAAAGTCTGCATCTATTCCTTGAAGAGCATGGCAATAACTAGAAAGTGGTGCCCAACTACTAAAGGTGTGTTAGGAAAAAGCTCTGATCAGGACCGCATGAAAAGAAATGTCAAGGTCCTCTAGGAGAGCATTTGCGTCTGGGAACTTTTAGATGCTAGCCAGGGAGGGAGAAGGATAAAAGTAGATTAATTCTTTTGCATTTGCAGTAAAAGTAGCTGAGTAAGGATTGTAATGCTGAAATTCAGAAAGGAGAAACGGTTTCTTATATAGCAGATGAAGGTAGAGTCATAGGAATCAATGTGTTCCTGGGGTTTTTCGTGTAAAGCTTGGAATGCAAATAAATTGAAAACGTAAAATCTGGGAATACTGAAAATTCGATAACATTCAAATATCCAAATAGACATGACATTTTGGAAACTAAAGGGATTTCCCTGAAAACTGCAAGGAAAAAACATTTTAGAGTGGACAAAACGCCCTGCTATTTGTAGTTATAAAATAATAGGAAATATGTAATTTTTCATTTCTTTCTCAACGTGTCTTGATGGATGTCACTCAAAAACATATCACTGTTTGGATTGGATTCAGATGCATTTCATGTTTGCATTTGAATTTAGGTCTGTCACAACCGATAAAGAGTGATAAATGTGACATTACTGCATCTAAAGATCATTAAATGTCAGCTCATCCACTGGCAGCAAAATGGCTGGCAGAAAGTCAATGATGCAAGAACTGTATGGAGTGTGAAGAGCGGGGATGGATCTAGGGCAACAGGGAGTCATGCAAGCTGTGAGCAATCAATCAATCTTTTTATACTGAGGGAGAATAAAATGAGATGTAAAGTTCTCTGTGTACAGGTAGAGAGAAAAACTTTGTAAGTGTTTTGATTCATGTCTGTGTGCATTTAGTAACCACAAAGAGGTCAGTAAAAGGCATGCATTGTATTCCAGCCAATTTCTTTTTTGGGTTTCAAAAATAAGTCATTTATCTATTTATTTTTACCTGTTGCTAGAGCATGGCTAGTTTAGGCAACTCCTAGGGATCGATGCTCTGCTCCTTTATAATTTTGCAGAATTATAAAGACATAACTAAATGTGAATACAGAATTACTTGAATTTTGTGCTATATAATGCCATTTCCTGTGGCTTCCTGATTATCAGGTTTTATAACTCATTTACCAATAAATGTTAAATACAAACTTCAGTTTACAATGGGTAAAAATAATGTCCTTATTTACAAGTTCTTTAAATTTTCTAATTTTAAATTTTCTAATTCTTCTAATTCTCTAAATTTTGTGTATCATAACCTGCAAAAACTTATGTAAATAACATAATTGGCTTCTGATTTAGACAGAAGACAGTAAAAAACTCCAGCAAAAAAAAACCAAAAACAGCACACACATGTAATCCTTTTCTGCAAGAGTATCTATAAGTAAATATATGTTAACTGACTAAATTCTTCTTTCATAAATGTAAACAATATAAAAAAATATGGCACAATTTTAACTTCTCTTTTTTAGAAGAATAAATAAAGATCAAATCCATTTGGATTATTGGAGCATGCCAAAAGCAAAACTGCACAAACCCGATGGAATGACTTTTGCGCATAAAGATTACTCAGTTTGATTCCAAAAGTTACTCTTTGAGCAATGACTTCTACTAAGCTGCATGCAAAAATACTCTGATGAACACACACACAGGAGCACAGAGGAAGAAGGACAGAGAGGAACACAAATAATAGCCTGACCCTGCTATTCCCATGGCCATCCTGGGATTTTAATCAGCCTGTTAGAAGGCCTGTCTCCACAAATGCAAGGAGCACAGTGTCAGATGGGGAAACACCGGGAATATATTTGAAGAAAGAGCCCCATCACCTTCGAAGGACTGTCCCAGGGGAACTATCAACTTAACAGTCTGGATGTAAAGCACCCAGAACCAGTATGCTGGAGAGGATCTCTAATCAGCTTCTGGGCAGAGGAAGTATCTAAGCCCAGGTACGGAAGGGATACATATTGTATGTGTGTATGAATGTTCATATATGCCACCAGAGAGGAGAATAGGATTTAATAACATCTCAAATGTTATCAAAATTGTTTAAATGGCCCATACACAATAAACTATTATGTATACCATACGATCTTTTTTGTTTGGTTTGTTTTCAGTAATTTTTATTTTTGCTTTTAAGCAAGAACTATGATTGTTTACTATTTTATATTTACTTTTTATTTTAATGATCTCCTATGAGAAATTTTCTTCTTACTCTGCATACATACTTTGAGTATGGCTACCATATTGCCTTTTCATTTTTATCTAAGATAGATCAAGACCACAGACTGATCTGTGAAGAATACTCCTCTGATCACACCTGAATTCTTCTAGATATCAGGGGATGAAGAATTCTTCAGAAAGTCACATTTCCAGCAGTAGCAAAAACACCAGGGAAATAACATACCCAACTTTGCTAACATGTTTTGAGCTTGGTTTTGTTTTTACAAAACAACCAGATACTAGGTATTTAAAAAAAACATTGAGCACATGGATAAGCAGCAGAAATACAATTTTTGAATGTATTTTGTGTTCATGAGATTTGGATTGCCCTTTAAAAATTTAAGTAGTTTTCAGGGACATGTCTAACATTTTCTATTTCTGTTTGAACAGAAAAAGATAAATCCTGAGGATCTTAAACAGCATTTTGCTCGTAAACTGCTTCAGTGTTCTTTCAAGTAGAATACCCCGTGGTTGAAAACACAGTGCTAATATTCTTCTGAAGGAAAGATATTTCTGTCTTCAAACTACTTTCTACAATTTTAGTCAAGACTGAGACTCTTTTGAAAATTCCAGGAAATAACCTTTTCTGTTGGAAAACATTTAAAAAGTAAAACAAAGAAAAAGGAGTCTTTCCAAATCACTGTAAACTCTCTGTAGCATTTAGGTTCCTCTACGGAATCTCTTTGGTGGCCTATAAACATACACTATTACACTACATACTCATAGCATTTACACAAATGCTCTGCCCTCACACCACTCTCCCCTCATACTGCTCTCCCCTCACACACCTCTCTTCCCTCCCACAACGCTCCCTCTCACACACTGCTTCACCCTCACAAACTTCTCCACCCTCACGGTGCTCCCCCCTCACACACCTCCCTGCTCATACACACTTTCACAGATTTTCACATTTTCACAAGTGCAGAAGGTGAATTCTATGTTTTTCCCTTGTGCAAAAATGTGAAAAAAGTCTTAGCCATGTTTTCAGAACATAAAAGAGTTAATCTGAGTTCAAGTTCAGTGTTTAAGCAATATTAGAAAAATGCTAAATGAACATGACTATGTCTGGGAGTGGGTAGTAAATATGACTCTGATTACATACTTTTCTTCCCTTCTTACAGGTCATTCAAATCCTACATTTTAATAAAAATCTTTTATTAGCATTCAAAGAATATTTGGATCTGACAGACAGTGTTGAGAGTTTGTATTACAGATTTCTTTTAATGTTGTTAGCAAGAAGATAAATGAGCGTCATCTAGCATTTTTTATTTTCTTCTTTTCTCCTTAAAATCCATGTGAGTGTTCTGAATACATCATCCTCTTCTATAGAGGTACTTCTGTAGAAGGACTGAGAACACTTGGTTAACAGGCCATTGCCTATCTTCCCCTCTTCTCCTTGGAGTGGAAAAGAAAAGCACTTTCTGGAGTGCTTGCCCCACGGCTCTTTACTGGGAATGTACTGCATTTCAGTGCTGCCTCTGCTCCCCAGGGGATCGCCCCTCACACTGGTGGGCAGCTGCTCAGTGACAGGGCAGTCTGCTTCCTAGCCAACGCAGACACTCAAAGTCCTGCTTATTTGGGTGTCCTCTTTTCACGGACTAACATTTGAAATGCCACATTTTTCAGAGTCATTGCATCCTATTACACAGATGTCTGATGTCTTTCCAGAATTCACACCTCTTTGTCACCAGAGTAATCCCTATAGAAAAATTAGAAATACTTGAGTAAACTGAAAGAGTGACAAGGGATATGGAAATCAACAATAATAACTAAATATGAAGCTGGCCCTAGTTCTTCTCTCAAACAGTCAAGACAGGTATCAAGTACACAGTTAAGCTCCCAAAGTTCTTATTTAAGTGAATTATAAGGAAACAATGAAAAAAACCAAAGAGTAAGAATCTGAAGACTGAGTTATCTTTTAATATTTTTCCTTTTGACAGTCCCTTCCTCTTTTCACTTAACAGTTTGAAAAATCCAATGATGGACCCCAGATCTCCTGGGAATGGCTTAACACCTGCTTACCCATAGGCAGTGGTAAATTAATTCCTTGTGTTGTTTTTCTTGCATGCACAGCTTTTGCTTTACCTATTAAACCATCTTTATCTCAACCTGTAAGTTTTCTCACTTTTACTCTTCTGATTCTCTCCCCCATTTCATGAGGGGAGAGTGAACAAGTGGCTGTGCGGAGCTTAGTTGCTGCCAGGGGTTAAACCTCAGCAATATTAAAAGATAATTAGGTAAGTCAAGCATCTAGCAGCCATGAAGTACCAAACTGTGACTTCCCTTTACATTTAATGTACAACTATATATCACAAGGTGAAGATAAGGAATTGCCAATAATCAAATCCTGAGGTCTTCTTTGACATGACATCTTTAATGAAAAGCACACAGCAGGGAAACAAGGCCAAATTACAATACAGAAAAAAACCATAAAAGGATGATGTAAATTTTTAGGGACAAAAATCAGAAAAGCTAAGGCACAAAATAAAATGTACATAACAGACACTGAGCCCTCAGCTGATCCAGTATACCCAGCTAGGACACCATATTTTAAAAAAGATGCTGACTTTCTCCAGCTTATTTACATGAAAGTGAGGAGAGCTTGAAAAGCAAAGAAAACATGGAAGTTTTCTATGGGGAAAGAGTTCATGAATTATTGTTGATTTAATCTTGAGAAGTCTGCAGGAAAAATATTTAAGAGTCCTCAAACACATGAAAATTACTTTCAAGAGCATAGAAATACCTTTAAAGAAGATGAGGATAGAATAAAATGTAATGGGTTCATACTTTAGTGAGGAGATTTGTATGAGAAAATACAAAAGAACTTTAAATGGTAGAGATAGTTAAACCTAGAAACAGATTGCCTAAAACAGTCCAGAAACTCTAATCATGTGAGTTTTAAGAAACAGTTGGACAGAAAACTAAAATAATGTCTTAGATATAGTCAACACTGTTCATGACAAGGAAATGGACTTAATTACCTCTTGGAAAAATACTTAAACTGTGGCTACATGCAATTAAAATCTGCATCATATATTCATATGTACACGAGATAGACTAAAGAGTGATTTTTCTCCCTCTACTATTCCAAACTGATGAGCAATATCATTACTTTTCTTACACATTGTAGGAAAATGTTTGCTTATTGACCATTTTCATTATTTAAACTCAATGAGAAAGCCAAAAGGTAATGCAATTCTCAACTATGATGTCATTAGGCTTGAATACTACAAATAAAATATTTAATGTTTTACACAAAGGAAGAAAAGCCTCTGAGAATTTCAGCACTCAGAGCTATAATATATTCGATAAATAACAGAAGGGAAACACCTACCTATTAGAAAACAATAGCTAGGGTTAAATCACAAACTCATATAAAACCCATCTATCTTTCATGAAGAAATCGGGATTCAACCCTTACTTACAACTGAAGACCTATAGAAAGGTACAGAATAAAGATATAATAAGTGTTCTCTTTAAGTTTTTGCTAATATGTACTAAGAGGATGGAAAGGGAGGGGTTAGCAAAAGTAAAATTTAACTCAACAGTTAACTAGTTTTGACTAGTTATGTATGTTTTTAGGGATATTTTCACTCTTGTGAAGCAGCAGAACTGTTGACCTCCACAACTGTGAAAAGGTCATTTTAAAGTTTTCGTAATCTTCAGTAAGCATTTACCCCTCTGTTGTTACAACACCTATATGTAACCAGTTTATTTTACCCAGTAATTTTCTTTTAGGTCTTCCTTCTCAGAAACGAACACCTGTTCAAGATAACTTATTGGGGAATAGGAATGACTGTTTCCATATTCTCATTCCCAAAGGATTTACTTAATTCATTAAGATCATTGAATGTTTTGCTCAAAATCCCAAAGAATTATCCATCTCCTCCTCCATTTATTTTAGTGTTGCAAAATTATTTATGTGAGTTGATGATAGGAGTTTATGTCTGTCTTGTGCTATCAAGCCTGGTTAGGCACAGAAGGCATTTATCATAAGCCTTGTTGCTAAAACAATGGTCTACCCATGAGGCTCAGTTTATCTGCACAAGCTGACACTTTTGAGTGTCAAACCCTCCCCCCAAACCAATTAGTATTTTCATTTACAAAAGTTGTCCCGTAAGATTTCTTCATTTGTCATTGATTTTACAGTTACTCAGTAGTCAGTGTACATTGATGATTACAGGACTGCCAAGAGGGAGGGTTGTTGGCTGAAGAAAGGAGAAAGAATGGCATTTTTATACATGCTATCTAAGCTATATTTATGGACTGAGGAAGTTATTTTCCTCTCTCAGGTACTTGAAAGAAGATGCACTGCAGTCTATATAAGACTCTTGTTCTCTGTGTTTTACAGCTACCCAGATGAATATTAACATGAGGCAAGGGAGAAAAGTACGGAAAGTTTCTTTTGAGCCTTGTATAGTAATTTTTTTCAAAGCATAAACAAAAAAAAAAAGGATCACTAATTTTCATTTTAAAGAAAATGTATCACTTCTGCTTAGTGTAGCAAGCAGAAAGTTTCAAAGTAAACATGTACTTTCCGACAAGCACAAACTGTGAAATGTATTAGAAAATAAAGGTTTTAATGTCAATTATCATTAAAAACCTTATTTTCAAAAACACTTCACAGTTTAGTCATGCTGAGAAGTGCTTCTCATCTTAGAAATTTTCAGCCTGCTACACTGAGCAAAATGGGTGCAATTTTCTTTTAATTGTTTTGAACACCATGTGTGAGAGAACATGACAGAATGCAAATTGCTTCTACAAGATGTAAGAGGTAGAGAAGTTGTTGAATTTTGTGGCATCTCTCTGTGAGCTGAAAGCATGAGGCACGCTACTTTTTTAGCAATAGGTCAGGAAGGAATGCCTCTCTCCCTTGTTTTCAAAGTAATGCATGCTCTTTCTCTCGTTTTAGTTTGCAATGAAAGACGAGAAACCAAAAGGTTACATGTCCATAGTGCACTGGCAGCTCTATCCTCAGTAGCAATAGTTGGGACCCTGGGTCAGAACTAAACTAGACTCACAGCGTGTTTGGGCTCTTTGAAAGTAACCTCTCTGCCTCCTAGCTTTGCATACAGTAAACACAAACTGCGAAGCAATCTGTTTTCTTTTGTTTTTTTAACAGGTCATGCTGAACTGGAGCAAGAAATTATTATGAATTAAGCTCCACCATGTACTAGTAATAGTGTGGTACCACACTATTTTACACAACAGACCAGCAACTCATGTGGAAATGATCCTCGTCCTGTGAACATTAGACACCAAGAACTAAAAAAATAATAGCTAAATGTACTCACTGTCCCCACAACCTCTTCAGAGCTAAGTGCTTCTATTTTACACAGCTATTATGAATCTCCCTATACACACACACTGTAACTATATCAAAATAGAAAGAGGACAAAACTCAGAATGTCTACGAAATGAGGCAATTAGCAACAATGAAACAAACACTTTGATTCTATCTCATATGACCAATTAGGCACTACTGATGAGGCTACCAGAAGATGTTTCCCTCTGCAGTACTTCTCTGGCTTTGCCTAGCTAGTTTGCTTTCTGTAGCACTGTATTATAAGGCACAGAGGTCATATTTCTCTTTGAAAGCCTCTAATGATCTGACAAAAGTTTTCAGTCGAGCTGGAATAGAAATTCCCTCAGGATAATTTGACATTGCATTATTATTGCAATACTTTCTACAGATATTCCAAAGTCAAATTAACGTAATTTTTTTAGGGGTAAGTGCCTACTGCAATGTGGTTTCTTTGTGCAACATGACAGAACTGTCACACTATTTTTTATCAAACTTCTTGTGGTTTCAGAAAACATTCTCTCTTTTTTCTATCTTTGTCTAGGAAACACAGGTAATCCTGGACACCTTGCACTTCAGCTGAACATGAGAACGTTAGTTTTATGATTTTCAATTCAATTTCTGAGCCTTATCATGGAAGTTCCATGTGAATTTCCATACCTGGTTTCATTCTAATGAAGCTGACTGAAATGAAACAAGTAACAGGACAAACCTGTGAGGAAAAAATTCACTGGGCCATAACATATATATCTACATATAGCTGGAAATCTGTGTAAGGACTGCTGGAGGCATTCTAAGTCCACAATTAATGTCACAGGAATGGGTTTTCTTTGCATAGCACAGCAGCTATGCAACAGGAGGCTGCTTTGAGACAAATGAAGGGATAGATGTGCAAAGAGCTAGTTAATAAATCTTTTTGTAGAAATCATCAGTACAAGGATGCTGCAGATATTCTGGAGTGCTTCTTTCCCCTTTTTTCTCTCCTTCCCCTCAAAGACAAAGAAATGAAATCTATTCTTTTTCTTGTTCTGCATACATGAAATGAGTTTTATTCTATTATGAATTTGCTCGTCTTGTTTTACTTACTTAAACATGTCCATTATTCCTTTAATTCATTTCTTTTTAAGACATATCTATACTACAACCATTAGAAATCAAGATAGAAGTCTTGCACACTGGACTTGAAAAGAAGCTCTGTTCAGCTTAAGGACAAAGATAAAGTTTTTCACAAAACTCTCAAAGGCAAAACTGTTGAAGAACTTTTTCTACTATGATTGTGTGTGTGAGCAAGCCATGTTTAAGAAACATCCATGTGACATAGACATTTTCTAATATTCTTTATGACAAGAGTGGGTGAAACATTGTTTCTTTACATGAGCTATCATAAAAAGAACTGCTTTAAAAAAATTAAAAAAAAAAAAAGAGAGAGAAAGATTAAAGTAACCATGTGTCAAACATGCACATTCATGGCCACTGTCTTTCCTAAGCAGTGTAAACTGGAAAGATATATTTTTGTATGTCTTGTGTTTATTCCATTATATGTCTCATTATTTCTTGAAATTCTGATTTTTCATCATATTAAACGTCACTTCAAGAAAAAAAGTCAAAGTCTTGTAATGAAGGTCTAGTTTTCTTATTCGTGTGACACTAAAGGTGTTCATGCATTCAAACCACAGGACATTCCTTTCTTCCTTCAATCTCACAGATTTTCATTACAGTCCAAATAACTGGATCTTTTGGCCCATGATCTGTCTTTTAAGTCTTCTAAGGGAAAGTAGGGGAATATTTCATTTTAAATAAAATCTTGTGTTCAAGCTAATCAGAAAGGGACACATATCCTGGAGGCACATCAAGAAAAAAAAATACAGGAAAGTGTACCATGGATGAGAGCATTGCTGAGAAAAAAAGCATTGCAGAGCTTTTTGAGACTCTTTATAACCTTGTGTACAAGGGCTGTTATGTGCCTTTAGGTGTTCTTGACATGGCCTTTTTATTGCCCTTTCAGACTGTACCCTTGCTCACTGCAAGTACAGAAAGAAAGCAGCAAATTTATGTTTTCTGTGTATTTTATATTGTACTCTTCATTTTGGCATCTGAAGCCTTATTGAAACTGCTTTTAATAAGAAAAGAGAAAACATGTAAGCAGTCTTCAAGAAGTGGGTAAAATTTATTCCAAATAAAGTCAGATAGCAAAATATTATGTAACTTTTAACTTTGTCATAGAAGTATTAACAGCTTTTAGCACCTCTGTTTTACAAACAATTAGTCATAAATACTGTGTTATTAATCATAACTCCATATAATTTGAGGGTTTTTTGATCATGTGTATTCATGCTTAATTAGACATTGCTACTTTTGGTCTATGTTTGGCCCAGCCACCTGTCAGAGTCTGTTCTTTTCCTGCCAAGTTATGTGAAAACAAGCACTGATAAAGGAGAACTTTGTTCTTGAAGGAAACATCTTGTATATACTGAAATTAATTGAGGCCTGACTATTGGCCTACGGCACTCTGAGGACATTTGAAGGAGAAAGTGAAGAGGAGGAGGATGAAATAAGGCCCTAGACTCATTTAGAAAAGACCCCCAATGTGCAGCACACAGGTGCAGGGGTTCTGCATGTGCAGAAGGGGCACCACTTACTACATAACAGGGGCAGGGACCAAAGGCCTCTGGCTGGGTGGTGCTGGCAACACCTGCCCAGGTAGATGTCATAGGTTAATTGTATAAAAAGCAGATAGGTCTTGCTGGGAGCGGTCTCGAGCTTCACATGGAGGACAACGTTACCTCTGCGGGGACGCCTGCCATTTTGTGAACCTGCCAATGCTCCAGGGATCCAGCTTCTGCTATGGGGAATTCTAAACATTCTGGGGTCAGTAAGACAACCTCATGAATAACGTTTGAGTGAGTTGGGGGTTGTCTTGGGCACTTGTTTCCCTTCTCTTTCCTGTCTCTCAGCTTCTCATTGTGTTAGTTACTACTTTGTAATAAATATTGTTTTGTTGAGCTTTCAATGGTGTACAATCTCCCTGCTACATCATGGCTTGGCTTAAGTGACAACAGGCCTGCTGGGGTACACCTGTCTCAAAGCAGGAATGTTAACAGGGCTCATTGAAGGATCTCTAAACTAGATTTGAAGGGGGAAAAAGGATATAACCAGGCTCACTAGAGAGAAGCCCAGGAGTAACATGACAATGTGTGAGGCACAGTGTGCTAGCAAGGTCCTTTGGTCTGCTGTCTTAGCGGAGATGGGGAATGGAGTTCCATGTGGCAACAAAGACACAAGGGTTGTTGACGTGTTAGAAACCATGGAAGCACCTGAGAATGCTCACATAGGAATTAGGGCTTTTCACCCCAAAAAGGTGGAAGGACCAGTAGCCAAAGTGAAGACCATCTACATCAATGCACACAGCGTGGGCACCAAGTAGGAGAAGCTGGAAGCCATTGCACAGCAGTAAAACTATTTGATAATGGCCATCATGGCAGCCAAGTCACCAGTGGTTCCCCAGAACTCAGTATTAGGGCAGATCCTGTTTAGTATCTTCATTGATGACCTGGAAAAGGGAACTGAGTGCATCCTTAGTCAGTTTGAAGTCTACATCAAGTTGGGCAGGAGTACTGATCTGTTGATCTAGGGAAGAGTGGCTGGAAAGCTGCCTGGCAGAAAAGAATCTAGGAATGCTGGTTTACAGACGGCTAAACAGGAGCCAACAGCGTGCCCAGGTGGCCAAGAAGGGCAATGGCATCCTGGCCTATATCAGCAGTAATGTGGCCAGCAGGACCAGGGCAGCGTTCCTCTGTACTTGGCACTGGTGAGGCCACACCTCAACTCCTGTGTTCAGTTTTGGGCTCCTCACTTCAACAAAGACATTGAGGTGCTGGAGCATGTCCAGAGAAGGGCAACAAAGATGGTGAAGGGTCTGGAGCACAAGCCTTTTGAGGAGTGACTGAGTGAGCTGGAGTTGTTTAGCCTGGACAAAAGGAGTCTCGGGGGGATCTTATCATTCTCTACAACTACGGGAGTGGAGGTTGCAGTGAGGTGGGGGTCAGTTCTTTCTCCCAGGTGTAAGTGACAGCACAAGAGGAAGTGGCCCCAAGTTGGAGATATTTAAAATATGAGTAGATGTGGGTGCTTAGGGACATGGTTTAGTGGTGAGCATGAAAGTTCTGCTTTAGTGGTTGGACTCAATGATCTTAGCGATGTTTTCCAAACTAAATGATTCTATGATTCTATGTGATTCTATATATAATTAACCATAATCACTCAAATGAGCATCAGTCACATAACATATGATTACTAATTTTGGCCCATCCTGATACACAAATTTGAAAGAAGTCTTACAATACATTGTATAGATATGAATACCAGTCCCAAATACATAGCAAACAGATATGCTTAGTGTACTAGGAGTAGCAACATGAGACTTGGGTTTCCAAAGCACTGAGAAGTGCAGACCTGCTGCAAAAGATGTACAAAGCCTGAGGTAAGACTAAAATTAATGTCTTCTATGATGCAAAGCCTGTGTGACAGAAGCTTGCATGTATATCACATTCTCCAAAATAGCACTCTCAACAATTGCCAACACATATGCAGGTAAGAAGTCTTACAGTATACATATTGTACATTGGATACATAGCTATTTCAGCTTTTGTAAAGTATGAGTGTATGTTAAAATTAATTGTACAGTTCCACTGAAGCATATTTGAGAATGTGTGCTTTAAGAAGAGTGATGAGTCAGTGAAATTTTCAGCATAAAAAAATGTCCTTGGTTGTAGGAAACTGAGCAGTGTTCAATGTTTCAATTGCTTTGCACATCTTAGAGTGTCCTTCAGTTCAAATACCTTCTTAGATCAGCAAAGGTCTATGCCGTAAGTGACAGCACTGAGCTTCCTATACATGTATGAATTATTCATTTCCTAAATAGATACATTAAAAAGAGAGCTATTTAGAATTTAATGAATATTAATAAGACCATTCGCCAACTTACCACATATATCTATGCTAAAGAAATCAATATGGAGGTGTAGTTTATTACCAGCGTGCCTGGAACATACAACACGGTTCCACTAATATCAGAAAAAAATTCACTTTCAAGACTAGAGTTACTTAATCTTCGGCATTCTGAAGGCACACAGGGATTTTACTGAATTGAAAGCAGAATATTAGAGAGAAAATAAACGATTAATAAAGGCCCTATTTGCTTAAGCCTTTTGCAAAAATTGGTCTCTAAAGGAAAAGTTAATTTCCAAGTAAGTCACATTCATGAAAAGATAAACATCCTAAGCTGTAGACTGCAGATACAAATATCCACACCACAAATAGTCAGATCTAGAGCTTTAGTTTATTTTACTGCAATCCTGCATCTCTTACTCTGGAATCGCCTGTCAATCAGACCATAAAAATAGCAAATTATTTAGCAGCAAATTGATATGCTGAAATCAATGGTGAGTTAATTTTAATAGCAATCTCAAACAAATTCTTTAATTTCCTAATCTGCTCTTTTAAAACACTTAGTGGAATTGAAATTTGCTTTTGAATTTATACAAGTACGTGTGACAACATGTCTTCCAGTGGTCATTCAACACTTTTGCATTCTTAAAAAAATAAGGTACAGAAATTCACAGTGTAGCCCTTATTTTTCTCCTGGGTCAGACACCATATTTTGAAACAGTTCTGCATCCAAGCTAAATGGTTACACTTAATTACACTGACAGAATTCCCACAACCACTATACTGGTTTTTGGCCATAAGAAAATATCAGCACAGTTACATACGCTTGCTGGAAATTCTGTAATTTCTCCACTGCAGGTTGTTGACTGCCCATCAAGAAAACGTTCTGCTTAGCAAGTCTTTCTCCTTGAGCCATCCCTCCATGCCACCCTTATTGATCTTCCCCACTCCAATTTTAAGGCCAGTGAAAATACTTTGTCTTTAGAACAAATGCGCTCTACGCTTCTACCTCAGATCAACCTTTGAGTTTTCAGGTGTCACAATAGCTCAGTGGCTCAACGTCAGGATGATAAGGAATCCTTCAGGTTTTCTAACTTTCTTTATTGCAGTCAGCATGAGTTACAATAATCCTTTTTCCTGATAGTGACCATTAGACAAGCCAAAATTAGTTCTGTAACACTCAGGTTGACTCAGACACAATGTGCTAAATAGAGTAATTCTATTGATACAAATGCATTAAGAAATCAATTTTATTGTGATCTCAGCTGAATGAACAAAGCTGAGTCACCCAGTGCAGAGTAGAAATAGATGGCTGAAATAAGGGTAACTAAGATTCATGTAAGCGGTGTTGGGATTTTCGTAAAGTGACTCACTCACCTGTCAAAAAAGGCTCAGAACTCAGCAAGAAAAGATCACTGAATTAATCAGAAATTTTTACCCCACACTTTCAAAATCTGTCACAAAGAGAAGAAAAATAATCAAACAGAAAAGCTAGCACTGCATCAAGGTCACAGGTATAAGTCTTTCTCACCAAAAATTCTATCCAAGACCCTGCTGACACTACATATGATAAATGTGAGAAGACTTTTGACAAGATCAAGAGCATTCCAGGTGTCATCTAGAAGAGTGTATTTATGTCTTTATTAAAGAAAATATGAGCCTTTCTTTTAAAACCAGTTCTCAGCTTTAGTAATGTCAAGAATAAAGGTAGAGTAGGCGTCCTGCAATTTGAACTCAGTTCTTTCCTAAATCTACCCACTTATAGGCCTTTTTATATTTGTGCAAATCTCTTTACACTACGTTATAATCCTGCAATTGGTCCCTTGTCAAAAAGCTGCTGCTTAAGCATCGACAATTTAAAATCCCTCTCGCCTTTGCCTCATTTCTGATAAAAAGAAAAAAAAAAAAAAACAACCAAAACCCAACACCTCTACTTGCTTGTTTAGGGTGTTTTATTTTTTGCTCTACTAGCTCAGCTCCAGCTGAATGCAAGGACAGATATGGTTTCAAAGTCATCTACTATACTCAGATCTGGCAAGGGCAGTGACAGTCCCTTAAGCACTGCTTCCTTCTGTTCATGCAGGTTTGGCAACATGAAGTGAAGTGAATTCTATCTTGGCCATGTGGCCACTTATGTCAGGACCTTTGGTCTCTCCAAGTCTAGCATTACCTACATGTAGAAGATGTGTAACAACACAGCTTTGGCCATTTGATGTCCTCAAGATGTTGTAAGATTATAAATATAAAGTGTTACTTACATTTTCTTTAGAATAATAAAGCACTCAAGTTTGGATTTAAAAAAATCCTCTGCGGAAAACATTGCTGTTTCCTTTAATCCATAGTGCCTAGAGGAGATTCCATTTGCTGCTCTCAGTTACATTAAGCACTTACTCTAGAAATCCATGGGGAATTCCTGTTACACAGAATGTTGAAGTACGCATTTCCAGATATATTGGATGAAATGAAACATGGAAATATATGAATGATTTATACTAATATATATGGGAATTGTTCATTTAATAGACAGACACATGTTTTTCTATCTCTAAAGAACTTAAAGGCTCTCAGTTTAAGTAAATCACATCTAATGTAAAGCTGAAAAAAATATTTATTAAAGCTAGTGCCTTTTCTTTGATAGAAGTTCCATTTTCCCTGTCTGAAGTGGCTGAAGTAATATAAATACATATTCTTGTCGACTTAATAAACATCCTATATCAATACATGCAGGAACTATTAACAAGTTAATTTTCTTTAGCCTAAGATATTTCTAGCATTTTTATCTGTTCAAAAACTGGTTCTAGCTGTGACCAAGAAATTTGGTTCCTTCTTAGCATATTCCCACCAAATATTGCCTTTCATCCTAAGCGAATCATCAATGACACTGGGACTCCACTCAGACTCTGGGCACACTAGTCAGATAATTGGTGTTCTTTTGGGAAAACAGATTGGTCATACTCTGCTTATAACTTCCATATAGTTTTTCATCTTACTTTCAAGATGTTTTGCAGATTTCATAAAGAAAAATTAAAAAATATAAAGATCGTCTATGAACAGCTTCCTATATTGTATCTGATGGTATTTGTGGTGATTCTTCTTCAACTAAATTTTCACATAGAGTGATCATGACAAGTAAATCAGCAAAACTTATAATGCTTATAGGTAGGATATTAGAAATGCTTCTAATCAGGTATATATAATACGGAAGATTTTGTGCCCAGTTTGTTTATATGGAATCCAAACCCATCTGTTAGATGTTCACATCCATGACAAGTCACTACCAGATTCCTAATTAACAGAAAATAATTCCTCTCCATTGTCAATCTATTTGGACACTTAAAAATGTCAAAATTTATAGAATCTAAACAAGGGACAGGACTAGCATTAGGAAAACAGGTATATTGTGCCTTTGAATCTTAGAAAGTATGGAGGTGACTTTAAGAAATCAGTTGAAAAGAAGTGAAGTTGATGTGTGGGGTCACATCACAGTATTATCTTGGTATCATCTTGTTAATTGTCATGTTGATCAAGATCCTTGCTAAGGCACGCTGTTTCTCTAAGGTGGCTCTTGTGATAAAGTTCTCTTTCCAGGCATACCAGTATAAAGGAAATAGCAATCATGTAGGTCAATCCTTTTAAATATAACTAGGATTTTGCAATGACCATAGTCATGATACCTCAGAAGTGCTCCTAGGTCTTATAATTTTGCTTTGCCCCTGGTTTCCATCTCTGATATGAAACAGAACAAACAAGATCTAAATCACTATGCACTCTATGAAAAATTTTCTTTAAAGTTTCCAGAAATGTCTCTCCAGATAGCCTAGAGAATTCTACTGCAGTCTCAGAAAAGACTACAATCCTGAAATATGTCTGTTTCCTATGCATCTGAAAAAATGTGGAAGTGAATCTTATTTCGGCCATGATTTGCAATTCAATAGGAACGGTGTTTCCTGTAGAGTGAATAGGGCTGCTCAGAAATGTGGAGAGCGCTGCCTCCAGTCTTGTAAGTACATGTAAAGAACGTGTGATCCCGGTTAGGCTTTGGAAGCTATTCAAACAGGTATACTGAGTTATTTGCAATCTTTAAGTAAACGGGCATAAAAGGAAAACTTTGTTGATAGAAATGGTGTTTTCAGAAGGACAGCAACAGACTGCCAGAGTTCATGTTCATAATAAATCAGAACATGGAGAACAGAAAAATGTCATAGAGGCTAACCAGTCAATAACCCCAGGCAGCTCCAGTAGACAATAAAGCTCCTCCTTTTGCAAACACTGTCTCTGAAAGGCTGAAAAACATCTTCTCAATTATAGCCTTATAAAACCCAAGCACTCCCACTTTGATCTATTCAAGCTTTTTACCTCTGTTTTATGAAGATGTTCATAAACAACAGAAAGGGGAAAACAATTCTCTGTAGTGAACTCTAAGCTCCTTTACACTGTAAGAAGCCTTCTTGTGTGAGACCATTCCTATGGCGGTCTTATCCATGCTTCAGTCCTTTCAGTCAGGCCAAGTAATGTTTACTGAAAACCTCAGGTATATCATACTGTCAGAAGAGTAGTAGTGATCAATTTGAACATACTTTGTACACGTGTTTGGTATACGTTCATTTGGTGTAGAGCTTCGTGTATATCCTGCTAAAGTACAATGTAGAAATGTGGTGATGATTGCCATGCAGCAGCAAAGTGCAGCAAACTTCTCATGCAGGATAAGGATCTAGACTAGCACTTCTTATGTGACTCACAAAGTGGATTTCATTCATAATGCTTCTACTTTTCCTTGTACTTGTTGCTGGAGGAAAATGTGACATTTTAATATCTCTGGCAGAAATAAAGTATCTATACCTGGCAGTTATTAAAATACACATTTTACAGAATAAACTGTAAGCTCCTTGTTAATGTGGTTTAAAGCTTTCAAATCTTACTGGAAAAGCCCTTTAAACAAATCAAATATTAATGCTTAATAAGAGGTAAGAAAATATTGGAAATTGCAAAGTTTAATTTTTAAAAAATATGAAGTGTTAAAACCTAATTAGTATTAAATATTCATGGTTAAATTATTAAAATCATTATTAAACCTCAAATGCCTAAGTCATCAATTCACAGGCTCTGTGTAACAGAACTTCACCAACTATAATTTTTTTTATTCAACACAGCTCGTGCTGAATGAGTTCATGCACCTGCTACAGCACACAAGTCAGGCTGGTCTTAAGCTGTCTATTGCTTAATTCACATCAAGCTACATCTAAACTCACATCCTGCCTGTTGAGAACAACACAGATATGACCTTAAGGTACCAGAGAATCCATATTTCTTTCTTGAGTTGTTTCACATGAGGCAGTGCATGGAGCATAAATGAATCCCATTTATCTGGTCAGGCCTCCTGACAGCTGCTTCCACTTTCTGGTAATCTGTATTACTTTTGAAATAGCTGCAATGAACCATTATCCCACAGATTGACAACACTTTGTTTTCTGAAAGTGTTATAAGAAAGCAGCAGGAAGGTTACCTTTTGAATTTAGCTCTCTGACCGAATAATAGCAAAAGCTTATAAAGCAAATGCCAAAAATATATACAGAAGTCCCAACATAGCTTTCTATTGATTTTTAAGAATTGTCCACTTCAATTTAAAGCAAACACAAGGGACCTGCAGATGTCATTTTTATATTTCAGTAGCATGAATCTTTTCCAGTGACAATGCAATGCATTACAGTTACATCAAGCATCAGCTGCATTAACACTCAGAATTTAGAGACTGCTCATTCAGTGATGTAAGAATTGGAGATCATTAATAAGATAAGGAGATTTAAGAAATGTGAATATGAATATGTTTTCCTTGCCTGTCATAATGAAAGCTTTTGCTGAAAGAGGGGTGGGGGGACAGAATGGAAATGCTTTATCTAGTACCCAAAGTTTTAGGAAAAAGAGAAAGACAAAAAGAAATATTAAATCTCGGCATCATTATCTTGGAGATGACTCGCACATGACAATTTTTACAGTGACACATTAGCACAGAGCAGTATTTGCAGTCTTGCTGCAGAGTGCTCATTATACTTTAATGAAACACTATTTCCAAAATTCACTGCCAAATGCACTTATCCTACAAATGTCACTATCAGCAATTTTACATACACTTCTGGCTGAGGAAAAAAAGTGTAGGTCCATACTTTTTCTTTCTAATACCTGAGAAAGTCCAGCTACAATATAGCATTTCTCTGAGTACTCCAAGTCACTTGGACTTGATTCTACCTTTTCTGCCCTTGATTCTGCCAAAACACTTCTACCACTTAAGATAGTTTCATCAAATTGAAATTGATTTGGAGTAACTTTTATGGTAATCCCTAGAATAGGAGGGACCACTAAGTACTTCAGCACCCTTAGTTATGGGAAGGATGGCTTACATGCTGCTTTTTTTTAGTAAAATAACAAATAACTTGATGCATAACTACATATTAGCTTTTTTTTTTTAATAATTTGAAGTGGTCCAGTGGCTCGTCATTTTATATGCAGATGTGTGAGCAAGAAGACTTAGCAGGCAATGTTAGAACCCATATAGACACCAAAAGCAGGGCTTCTCCTGAAAGGAGTAGGGAAATTATGCTTCAGAGAATAATTAACATGTTATCCTAACCTCTGTGACAACCCACTCTTAAGGGTAAGAAAGCACCTAAGATTCGTAAATGCTTGTTGGTTGAAAGGAATAAAGAAAGTCTGCAAACAATCAGAAAGTTTTATTAGTAAATTACACACTTGGCATGGAAATTGGTATGTTAGTCCCTGACTTACTATATAAGCACACAGCAGTGGATTCTGGATAAAAGGATAGAGTGAAAAGAAGAGAGAAATTAGAGAGATAAATGAATTAAAGAAAGAGGAAAAAAAAAAAAAGGAAACGAAACAGGAAAAGAGAAAAAATGAGGAAAAAAAGAAATCACTATTTCTGGTTCCAGTACCAGTCCAGCTGAGAGGGATGTTAGTCCTGGTTTCAGCTTCACCAGCTGATAAGCATTGATCCAATTACATCAGTCCAGCCAATGAGATGCCCAGGATCCTGGAGGTGTTGCTCAGGCTTGTGGGATGTACCTTCATATGGGCAAGTTTCTCTGCCTTGAAGACAGGTTTATTTTCTATGTAAATTAGTTACCGTGTGCAGTCTGTTCTTTCAGGACTTTCTGGAAATGGGTGAGAGGGTTTCAGGAGTCTTTGGTGGTCTTAATCTCACCCTGTGGTCCACGCCCACTTTCTGCCACTCATTCCTGCACTTGTGCTGTACTGTGTTTTGGTCCTTTCTCATGGTAAAGTGCTGCCCTATCTCCTTCTGGCCCCTCTTCTCCAACTAAATCTTGTTCTTTCTCATGATGTGGTAATAATACCAATAGTCCTTGGTTATCACATCGATTCTTGTTTGCTATTAATAGCACTCCCTGGTTGGCTCCACAGCCATCCGGTTTGAGACATACACATTAGCCCCTTCTGGGAACTGGGAGCTCAAAAGGATCTCCCTTTGGACCAATGTTTACAGGGTCATTACAGAGTGGACTTTAATATGCATTAGCCTCTCATAATCAAGATCTCAAAAGAATCTCATTTTGGAATGCTGTTTAGAGGGTCGTAAGGGAGTGGTCTTTAGTAATAGTAATTTTCAATCCTGGCCACAATTCAAGACAGTAACTTTCTTTGAAGCTTCAGTAACAAAAAATATTATTCCACTTGGGTTTTTATTCAGGCAAGAAAAATAAATTTCCAAGTCTGTTAATTAAAAAACAGATGCTCATTACACACATATTAGTTCCTAGGAACAGACAGTATTTCTGAGAAGTTCTAGAGGGGCTTAGTTCAGCTGCAGTTTGTCAAGGTCAAGGCCTAACGAGCATTTTTTGGATCATAGTGCGGTCAGACAGGGGTTGGGCATGCACCACCACAATACCCCCCATGATTAAAGTCAACTCCTCTGGGCCTCTACAACCTCCATTAATAAAGTCCTTATTGACAGCTCATTTCTCAGCATCTTTTTCTTGCACGTGGTTTTCTTTGATGATAATTACTTTTCTGAACACATGAGAAATGCTCCACAACGTTAGAAGTTCTGTTAATCATTTTTGCATTGCCATTATATCCAGACGTGATATACAGAGAACCATACCAGTTCAATAAGGCAGTGATACTCATTTTTATGTCTGTTCAGATTTACTTGCAAATACAAAACATGTGGCTGTCACTTTGTGTTAGGAATGGTAGATATGGAATCAGTTGTGTTCAGTGGCACTGATGGCAACTGTATTTGGTTTTGTTCTTTCAGTAAGTTGCACCTGAGCAGGTGCAACTCAGAAATTTTCCTAAGATCAGAAAGAGCTGTGTAGATTTTAGCCCCGATGAATGCTCAACATGCATTTTGCTGCTTAGGGATGATGATGGGCTGTATCTATGGATTTCTTTTTTCTTTTACTGTGTCAGTTTGAAGAGCAGAACTGCATGCTGTTAGTTCATGTTTCAAGTTGAACACTACAGAATGTTTTCTTGCTTTTCTTCTTGCTTGCAATGAGTTGCAAGCAGAATTTTCTCACTAGAACCTAACATTCTTCTTCACTCAACTCTTTTGTTTTGTTCAGCACCATGTTTTCGGCAGTTTTTGCGTTTGGCCTCATTACCTTGTGAGTTCTGAATATTGAAGTGCACTGAAAGGCACTAAATATGCTGGCTTTCCTAATTTTTCTTCTTTTTCTGAATTTAAATATCATCTGCATTACAAAAGATGCTTATGATGCTTCAGCACTTTCCTACCTTCAGTACTTTTCATTGCCTTGCTCAGCATAAATTAGCAGCAGAAGCAGCATCATTTTGATGAAGTCCCTGATGCCACACATGTTGCAGTAACAATTGTTTTGCTGACTCTTTGGACAAATAAATGGAACAATCTCTTAATATTATCTGACATTTCTTTGTAGAGCAGAATATGTCCTATTATTGCTAGTAGATCTGCTATTCAAATCTACTTAATCACCATGAGTTTCACAATTTAAATCTAGTTCTTGGTGTACAGTTCCATGTATTAGAAATACAAATTGATATAAGAAACATTTCTGAGGTGTGAACTTTTTTTTCAGAAGCAAGATGTGCAAAGAGCTAACTTCTGCTTACCATCTCACAGTGTTCAAAATTATGCCAATGAAACCATAGGAGAAGATCACATTCTCATATAAAAATGAAATAGATAGTTGCACACTGTGTTGTGTAAAACGCAAAACCATAAAATCAAAAAATACTCTTTCAAGTAAGCTGCTTATGCTTACCAATCACAAGTATATTTTTTGAAAATCCTATACTTTTCATTTTTATTTTGTAAAAAAATCCCACTGCCACATTCCTTCTATTAAAAAAATAAATACCTCTATCACTTAGCATATGTTCTTCAAACTTAACATTTATTTAAAAGACTAAATACCAAAGTGAAGTAGAAATTTATGCTGAGATTTTGGCAAGAAAGGACATGTGAACACAAGTATCATCATTTATATTCATTAGTAGTTCCACGATTGTGTGGAAGCCAGGCTTACCTCTACTTTAACATAATTCCTACACTCATTTAAACTCAGGAAACCAAACTGAGAAAGGCCCTCTAAGGAAGCAAAGAGTACAAAACTGGAATGAGATTTAAGTAGTTAGAGGTTACTAAATGCTCTTGAAAATCAAAAGTTTCATCTTTAGGTACAAGCACAGGCTTACTCTTTGATTGGTATATTTCACACAGCAATAAAACAGATTTCATTAAGAGAAACAAACTCACACCTGTCTTCATTTCTAGTGTGTTATATACACAAACAACTGAGTTTGTTCTCATAATTAGCACTGGTTTACTTTGTACAATTACAGTGCATTCTGAATTTCTATCAAAAGCAAGTAAACATCACCAGGATAAAGTATGATATCTACTGTTTCATTCTCTAAAGGCGAATGGTGAAGCTAAACTAGTCAAGTATCATCTCTTTTCTCAGTGATATATTTGTAGTTCATTCACATGACTTAATGTGATGACTTTCCAGCACTGCAGCACAAATCTTCAGAGATTCATGAGTTGTCTTCTGCTTATGTGACTTCTATTGAATTGGCTCGTAGTTCTTCAGTCTGTCTTCTCTCTGCCTAGTGTCATATGAAATAATTTTATGTATCACTTAGGAGTTTGGCTCCACAGATGCAAATTCAGGCCAGGATTTTGTTCTAGAATTCCTAGAAGCATCTCCTAGGTGACAGCCTACCTCCACCTGATGTGTTAATATGGTGTGCTATATTTCCCTTAGTACCACAAAACTATGTAAAGGTTTAGTGAACAGAAAATCCACCTCTGCATTGGTATTCCTGCTTTTTCCAGACAGAAGACAAATCTTTCAAATCTTTCTCCTTTTGTGATGAAAAGATTTTGATCCATTTGAGTTCTCTTTGAAGTACTATTTTTTTATATATTTAATAACTACAGAGAGGAAAACAGCAGCACGGACTCATTAATTTTCAAATAAGAATGGATAAAGAGAAACAGTCAAGTTATTGACAATCCCTATGTATTTTTCTGAAATGAATTATATTGCCTAAGTTTTGTTAATTCTGTACTTTCAGAAATGAAAATCTGTATTCAAGCTGAAGCCTTTAGCCACAGGTTTCCAGAGAAAAATTCAGATGCAAGCTTCTGCATCCCTCCACAGCTACAGACATTTTTTAGGACTTGTCATATTAAAAGCTGCATTAATTAGTAATTTATTTTGCCATACATCCTTAGTAAAAGGAAAGTCTAGGTTACTCTTTTTAATTTTGTCTTCATGTCTTAAATAGTCTGAACAGAAGAGAAAAAGACTAACCTTCAACAAAAAGGAAAAGTAATGGGTTTTTTTCAGATCAAAATACTAATTGAGTAGAATTCACTTCATCTGAACTATTAATAAACTGGACTATTAATAAACTATTAATAAAATTCAGTGCATGTAGACAGCTGAATCAAAATCAGTGGAATAAAAGTAATTCATTCTAAGAAGGCCCTTTTTTTATCGTTGTTGAGCAAATGCAAGTAGATGGGAACATAAAGTGTTTTAATACACTTCCTACCATAATACTGGAAGCAAAGCTGTATCACAACCCTTTCATTGCTATTATCCATCAAGAGGCTGGAAGACGGAACAAGTATATTCCAGGTCTCTAGTAAGAGACTTAATGACCACCAAATTTATATAGCTGTACAGCACATAACAAGTAAGAATTTAGTTGTACTTCAAACTGTAATTTGAGTTCCACCATAAGAACCAAGAGCATTTCTGTATCTGAAATAGCTTCATGCTTATTACACTAATTTAACAATACTGTAATTTTGTTTCTAATGCAGATATTGACAGGAAACATTTTCATGGAGTCAGTGCTCATACACAAGTTGCAAGTAAGATGGTGAACAGAAATTGCAAAATAATTCTTTGCAGTGAGATTTTGTAGATTGTGATACTTCTACAATTTACAAGAGGCTTGTTTTTAGTCTTAGAAAACTAAAAACTTAACACTAAGGGCAATATTTTTTTTAAATTATTTGCTTTACTGATAAGACTCTAGAGGATCTATGTTTCAGTCAGCAAACATCTGCTAACACAGGCCTATTATACTCTCAGGCTGACAGGAAGATGGGTGCCTTCACTGGTTAGATGACCAGTTTATTTCTGCAACTGTGAAAAAAAAGCTGCCTGTCATTTTCATCATCCTTTCCTTGCCACTATCTGCCATATTTTATGACCTGTGATATATTGTGTCTAAATTAAGCAGCTGATGTACCATGAGCTTTATATAGGAACAAGTCTTTGTCTATAAAATGCAAACTGTGAGATGTCTGAGACCTTTACCGAAGAGGAGGAAAACCCGAAGTAAGGGTTACAAAACTGAGGGTTTAATAGGAAGAAAAGCAGCTATGAAACTTCAGACTTTTATTTGTTCTTCAAATGCACAACAGTAACAATTACACTACAGTGATATGCATTATGCTATTACATAAAAACTGGTGAAAATGTAGGTTCCATTTTAGACAGGAAACATTACAAATGGTATCTGTAGACGTGTCAGAGACAACATTTAAACAAAGCTCTCTTTTGCTAGTGTTTTGAAAGCAAAGTGCAAAGACAGTTTTCAATCAAAACCAGGCACTCAACATCTCCTTATTGAGATTATTGCAACACACAATTTAATTGTAAACAGATACATTGTATATTTTTAAAATATGAAAGTAGAAACAGAAGATTGCAGCAAATGGACAATACCAGGGGTTTTTTGTATTTGTTTTCTAAAAAAAAGTATTTTAAGCTATATTTTTAGAGCTTATGAACTCTAATGATGGGCTGGTAATCATACATATTGTATATAATTTTTATTTCACAAATGTATAGCATGTGAACATGCTTAGATTGTAATCTATTTGGAACAGAGGCTACATCTGATTTCTGTTTCTACAGCACCTAGCACAACACAGTACCTGTTGTATTCCCTAGTTATATATTTTGTGTGGTAAGTATAAGAATCATCTTATAAACTGAAAATCTGAAAATTGATGTGGCCATAATTTTTAGGTATCCTGGACCTAGATAGAGTTTTGCTTTGACATACTGTCCAGCATTGCTTGCAGTATTTGACAGGCTGAGTTACCCAGAAACCTTCAACTACCCGAAGTTATCATACTGAATCTGTTGGATTACCTTTCACCTTCTACCTGCCTGTGGGTAACTTACAATTCTGTGTCCGAAATGTATTATGAGACAAGGTAAATGGATACAACTGGTATATGGATACAATTTACAATGGCGTTCTTTGGCATGCCTTTCATCTCAGAGGCTTTTAATTTGCCTGTTTGACCTTTGATAAAAACCACTGCAGTTAGAACTAGCACCCGTGACTACCCACAGGGTATATTTGGCAGGTACTAGACTCATAAGCATATAGATCAAACATTCATGGTCACACAGTAGATGTTTAGAAGATCACATTTATGGAAGGTATTCTGCAAGAAAGAGGGAAAAAAAGATTACAAAATGGCCTTTTCTCATTAAGGCTGTCTCTTTTTTTGATGGTTGGGAAAAAAGGGATGTAGGTCATTCAGAATTCAGAGCAAGTGAAGCAGAGCAAAACCCTTTGCAGTCATTTCTTGTGACATGAAATATAAGATCTAATGGATGTTGCCGATACTGGCAGCTACGTTCAGGATATATCTCTTCCTAAACTGTGAAGGGAAACTAAAAGGAACAGTAAGATACCTTGAGGTTGAAACATTAGCTTTGTCCTGATGCAGCAAGTGTCTGACAAGTTGACAGACATAGAAATATTGCTTTCGGAGAAGAGGTGCAAGTAGGGAGGAGAAATTACTTTTGCACAAAGGTGAACTCCTCTGACCACTGCCTTGAGTCCAAGAGAGGAAAAAATGAAGAACCAGGAGACCCATGAGACACAGTCCATCAAAATGCTTCTCAGAAAACCTTTGATACCAGGACTTCTTATGTACTGAATTATTCAAGACAATCTAAGAGTCAAGCCTCTTAGAATGCTACTATAACAACTACGCAGAATCTCTTCCTTCATATGGATTTTCTAGACTATATTGGTTGAAAACAAACCATAAACAGTTTTTTCCTTCCAGTTAAATTGTTATATTTGTTTCATTAGTGCGTAAAACCAAACTACAGACAGACCATGGACTTCCCAAATGAAGTAAACCTGGATATTTTCTCTAAAAGTTTTTTAAATTTGTAATATAAACTCAGTGCTACTGTTAGTTACTAAATAATGTCTTTCAAAGTCATTAATGCTAGGACTACCTTTTCTGTTCTGACAATGCAGAACAGCAAAGGAATTCATACAAGTACTTCTTCTTAATCTTCTACGAAGTAATTTAAAATAAATCTATTTATACCATTCCTTAGCTGTGATAAGACCCTAAATTAAAAAATAATTCTAGTTATCATTTAAAACTGCTTAAACCTTCAAATCCATTTCCATTTTCTTACCATAAAAAAAAAAAGAAAACAGCTGTCTTTAGGACATATAAATTTCACTGTGAGGTGATAGCTCATTGACATAGTCAGAGTAGGCAAATGAAAGGCGAGTTTTTAATGTGTTCTCAAACCTGTCAGCTTGTCTTTTCAGCATTGATCAACAGGATTTATATGGTCTAAGGATGGAAAAATCAATTCTAACAAAACTCCCCATCTCAAATTCTCCCAGCTTCTTCCTAACTTTTCCAGTTCTAGTTTGAGAACTTCATATCTCTTAACTTCTTCATCACCTAAGAAATCCTATCCTCCAAACTACAAGTTTGGTTCAACTGATTATTAGAAAGAAATGTGCAAAAATAAACTAGTGCTTTTATTATTCTTCTTAATTTTTACACCAAATTTCAGCTCAGAGGAAATGCTTTTGACCAAGTTATAAACTCAATTAGAGATGTATAATAAAATTGCTGACAGAGATGTGCCACTAGTGATATGATCTATAGTGGATAAATTATTTTGCTGCTGTAGGCAGTACAGGTTCTTCTATTGAAGCTTCCTAATGTAGTCTTAGACCTAATCTTACTCATATCTTAAAATCTAATCTGTTAAATGTAAAATAAGTAAAATGTGGATTTTGACAAATTCTTTGTAAATTATGAAAACATTGAAGTTTCTGATATCTGATCTTCTGACTGGACAACTCTTCCAATTCCAACACTTGCATGAGCTAGCACTACTTAACAATATGACTTCAATTGCTTCATATTGCTTAAGAAGAAAATTGCCTGAGGTGAATGCTTTAAACTTCCAGACATGAGAAAAAGGTTCTACTGGCTTAAATGTCTGGAATGTGGTGCACTCAGGAATATGTGTCAGTGAGCATGTAGCAGAAGTGCCCTCTTGCAGAGCTGGGAAGGGCGGGGCAGGTGCTTACAGAAACTGTTTTATCCCAGTTGTTGCTATAACCACGGGGAAAAGGCAGGGGAGAGCGTGGTGAACAGACTGTAGGATACTCCTGCCTAGCAGATCATATGACATGCTTGGCAGACCGACCTGTAGCAGTGTGAGGAGTTTTTGAATCAATGTAGTAGTTGAAAGCTTTATATCTTGACCGTTAACCTTTTCCCTGAATTTCTACTTGACCTAAAAGGGAAGAAGTTTGAGAGCCACTGGGGCCTGTATTCCCACTTCCCTGCCCTTTATCTATATTCCTAAGATTATAAACAAAGTGGTTAAATTATACTATTCCAGTAGTATTATATTTAGCTTTTTGGTTATTTGTGTTTGAAAATTGAGAGCAAAACTGGGCAGGGACAGTGGTAGCATTTACGATCTTGGCTCCAACCAGTGTAACAAGTTCTCTTCATGGGAGTATATGACTGTCCAGCTCTGTTCACCTCTTTTTACCTTTAAATACCTCCTCAGTAAAAAAACATCCTTCATCCTGACTTGAACTCTGTTTGAACTGTTGAGGTAATTTTAGAAATAGATTAAATTATTACAAAATTTGCTGTACTGAAATATTTAAATATTATGGACAACATTTTAAGGTGGCTCATAAGTGATAACCTACCCTGTTGTGAAGCCCAGATCTAATGCATTTGTGTCATGCAAATATTTTTGAGAGTGATTTTAACTTCAGTTGGAAGCTTTAATTTTCCAATCAATATGTGAACTGATTCCGGCTGGTTGTCTTCCATAACTCATAAACATTTTGTGTTATATCACTATATTGCGAGTTATTTTTGTTGAAGAGTAATTTAAATGTTTGCTATATCTGTTCTTAATAAAAGTGTTCAACAGGCCTGTCCTGAATACATTTTAATGTCAGGAATCAAGTCTTTCTTGGGTGTTACAGCTGCATGGAAAAATGTTCTTTGATTCCCTGGTCACACTGGAAAATCAATTCTATTTAAGTTGATTGCAATATTTCACTGACCTGACTTACCATATAACACTTATTTTAGAAAATAAGGATGATAATTTTATTATTTTTGCCATTTTTACTTTTAAATATTGGCAATATCTGAAAGATAATTTTTCTGAAATTAGAAAGTTTTATTTCTGAAGTGCAATTTTTTAAAAATTAATTTTTTAATTATTTTTCCTTGCTTTTAATAATAAGTTTTCTCACTTGATCTACTTAATCTTAACTTTTGGTCAACTTAAAAGCACTTTTGAACTTTTATCAAACTCCTCTATATAGGTGATATTATAGGGAAAGTAGGTAAATATGTATTTTGCCTATCAACTCATTGAAGTGAATTGTTTCAAATCCTTCCCCAGAACTTTACACTTGGGAAAACAGATCTATAAGACATTTTGTGGCTAAGTGAGAATCACGTACAGTGGAATACAGAGCCTTAATCTCTTTGTAGTGTTTTGGTCCTAATGATAATATTGGTCCTCAATTTCATTGTCTTCTGTTGTTTTCCATTATTTTTCATGATCTTAACAAGCATAATCCAAAACAAATGTGAAGCTTTATTTTTTCATCTTCTTGAATGTCAAGTTGGGCAGTCACAGATGATATGAGTATTATCCTCTATCTTATAATGGCTGAATTCAAATCATGCTTTATTTTGTTTTGCCTGTCTCCCAGAAAATCTTTAGAGTTTTAGAGAGAGATCTAAACCTCATCCACAATGCTAAGTATATATACATGATAGATTCTCTATTCCCTAAAGCTTTTTGTTTTGTTCTTTTTCTCCTCTGATGCAAACCCATGCTCAAGTATTGTGGTCAACAAACATGTTCTTTTTTTGGTGGGAATTTTTGTCCTTTTTATTAGTGTAGATGTACAAGATATTTAAACAGATATCTTTCCATCACTGTTTAAGTTCTTAATTTGAAGTCACACTTTTCCAGGCATATTTTCTGTCAAATTCCTTGCCAGCATTGATTTGAAAGAGTTGACATCCATTTATCCAGTATAGTATTGACAGCAATAAATAGGCAAATAAGCCCCCTTTTTTTAATCTCAAAACACTCTTAGGTAATTTTTATTTCTAAATATATTTATGTTTCTAAGTATAAAGTACTACTAGTATCAAATTTTCCCTATTGCATTGCAGAGCATAGGATTTTACAATATATTCTACAGAATAAAATCCACAGCTTGTCAGTCATTACAAAAGGAATTAAGTATTTCCAATCTGCAATTGCATAAATTAGTTGCTTGAAGAAAGAGCCCTAAGGCACTATAGAGTGTTAGACATTGTTATCATTTGTGAGGTGGCAAAACTGTCTTGTCTTTCTCTACACTGTGCTACAGAAAGACCCAGAATTTCTATATTAAAAACCAAAAAAGATAGGGGTTTTTTTAAAAACTATTTTCAATTGGAATATATAATGATTTAGCATGCATTTCAAAGGGCTGGTTTTCAGAGCACCTTAACTCATATTTATAATGGTGGAGCTGAGACTCTGTAAATGTCAGCATTTTAAAACACAACAAACATTGCTTTTAGCATTCTGCAAATCTAATCACAGTGCCAGAATCATTATACTAGAGATCTCCAGAATATGTTGTGACATTAATACTAGGGGAAATAGCCATATACTTTACATGTGTGAACATAAAAGTAGAAATAAATCCTACTATTACAAATTCCACTTACCATTATCTCTCTTTTGTTTTTCATAAGTAGTGCCAAAAGCTAAATATGACAATACACATTTAATGGATGCACTGTTATGAAAAATCATAGAATACCAATTTGGAAGGGACCTCAAATATCAGCTGGTCCAACTTTTCTTGTCAAATGTACAGTCCAGACAAGCTGGCCCAGCACCCAGTATGAATCAAGCTCCTATAATAGTTCACATACAAAAAGTACTCATAAAAATATTTTTGCAAGTAATTTCTTATTAAATTAAAAAAAAATCTTAAACTTCTGCAAATAGTAGTTCTAAAAATAAAAATAATTCGTAGTTTTTTAAAAAAGTAAACTTCTTTTGAAACTAATTTCTGTTTTGTCTGCAAATTAATATATCTAATAATTAAATGTGGAATAAAAGTAAGTAATGAAATTTTACTATGATATGTTTGCTTTGTTTGTATGAATGCAATAAATAAACCCTGCATTTTCTGAAGCTGGAGAAATACATACCAGAAGCTTAAATAACAGAATCCAAGTACTCTATATGTCTTTGTGTTGTGGACAGGGATATCTAATAGAGATTTTTCTACAGTGTCCAATATACTCTTATTCTCCTGTGATCCAGTGGTTCCTTTAGAACTGGATTTGCAATGTTTCATTAAATTGTGTGTTATGCTATTTTTAAATGTATTTTTTAGTGCACCTGTTTGGATTCTGGGGTGTGCTGGAAGAAACCCTGGAGCAATATACTTAGGCTGGAAAACACTACAGCAGAGGCACAAGTCCACATGCGAAAAAAAGCTTTTTCTTTCATTTGGGAAACTATCACTACCCACTACAGCTCTACCACTAAAGAACCCTTTTCTTGATATAATCTCTGCCTTTACAAAAAGGGATTTTTGGAATTATGACACTGTGCTGACAAATCTCTTCAGGACAACTTTTGGAGTAATCCTGCCGATACCAGCAATAATGCTCACAGGCTAAGTCACTATCAAGCAGATATGCAGGCAAAAATCACACTGGAGGAGCTAAGAGTCAACAGGAGAGGTGGTGTAAATGTTATTTTTTTGGAACAAAGCAGACTATTCACCCAGCAAATAACACAGCCAAGTGACCGACTTAGAGGGAAGAGAAACTGTCAGTGAAACAGCCTGGCAAGTCTGCCAAAAAGCCAGATGCTGCTACAGAAAAACTACCTCCCACAAATTGGCATTGGAGTCTTACAGAGCTGGCACTCGGTGGTACCTGCTTTGCTAACCCACAGTCTGTCTTGAACACATTATTTTACTAGCCTTCCCTGTTATCAATAAATGGGTAATATTATTCTGTTTTCACTTATTAAATTCTCCTTAGCAACTGTTGTTCTTTTGACAGATGTAAGCAAAAAGAGAGTAAATGTGAACACCATGTTTTGGAAGAGAAAAAGAAGGGTGATTTCTTTCAAAAATGCTGCACAGGGCATATGATCTCCAAACCTTGCTGTTTGCTTACTGGTGTAATTTATTTCTTCAATATTTTGACATTACCCAGGGATGACTGTTGGCACCACAGTTGTCACTACTTGGAGAAAATGAGCAATTTAATGAATTTCTGTTCTCTGAGCCACTGAAAATTAAGGCTATGGAGCCTGCTGGATGTGGAAAAGCAGTTTATGAGCATTTCCGGTACATATAAAAGGGATTAACTCTATCTCTCTGCTGTGCTTTCTGCAGAATGCCTATACAAAGAATATGGAAAGGAAGGAAGGAAGGAAGGAAGAGAGAAAGAGAGAAAGAGAGAAAGAAAGAAATAAAGAAAGAATTTAAAGGGACTCATATTTTATTGAGAGGGGATCCTCTTTTCAAGAACAAGCCCTTGCTTATGTGAGGCTAATTTCCATCATTATTGTGAAATTCTGCTGTATGAAACAGACTTCTAGCCTAGTGTGAGCTGGAGTGCTGGCATGATGACTACAAAAAGTGACACTGAGGTACTGCTTATATTGCACTGAATTGCATCCATAGAGGAATTTTATTGCCACAGGTCTCTAACAGTAACATCCTCTCAGCAAACCTAGACATAGGTACTTAAGAAAAGAGTTTAACAGAAATTTTTTCTTATGAATTTATGAAAATGGACCTCATATAACCAGACAGAGGTTTTTTTGATTTTTTTCTCTCAGAAGAAAATTCTTAGTGGCTCATAGTCAAAAAAGACAGGATGCAAATGGAGGCCATCATAAAATAATTCCAAAAGAATTTCTAAGAACAAAACAGTTAATACTGTCACTTCTAAGAAATGTGAATTACAGAAGAAAATTAAGTGGCTGCTGCAAAAGCAAGGAAAGCACAATATTATCAGTAGCCATTCATATAAATCAATTAATTGTGACAGCAAATTAGACACTGCTGCTTTGTGAGAACTGTTCTTAACTCAAATAGTACATGAAAGCTCTGTTATTTCAGATAATGTATTGCCCCTTATTTCCATTGAAAAAAAATACTACCGAGTTATAGAATGAGTTGAAAAGAATGTATTTTCCCCATAATCACTGATGTCTCAATCCATAGAAATGTTAACATAATTTTTATATGTTAATTGTTTTGTATGTTCATTGTTACATAATGGAAGGGGAATATCTATCTGGTGCCCACCTTGTTATTTTCAATACAGCTTTGAGATTGCATTAGGATTAACTGAAACATAAAAAACACAGTGCAAACAAAGGGTTCAGACTTTGCCAGTATCTTTTAAATTAACAGAAGACACTTCACGTATCAGGCTTGCTCTGCTATTTTCTGTGTTTCAGTGGATGGTCACAGACGGGTCATCACATAGGAGGACATCTATTTGGTCAGGGTGGGACTAGATATTTGTGCTAAAATCCTGCTGGGCAGCATGTGTCAAGGACCAGGGAGGACTAGTGGCCTTGAGAGGGAGGTGAGCCAGTAGCTGCGGGTCATGGCAAATCTGGCGGGACAGAGACATCATAGAGGTGGGACATGGTCCCACAGGTCTCAAGGAAGGAGGATAGAGTGGGACTGGTTCTGGGAACCAGGGTCAGCAGTGCTGGGGTAGCCGGGAAGGCACGGGGGGGAAGCAGTGAGCAGGTGGCTCCCAGACCTCGCCACAGGTCACCTCCACATCGCAGAAGAGCTGGCTGCCACCACCCATACCCCAGTCTCAGGGAGGGGAAATGTTGTACAAAACTTCTCATTTGATCTTACAGTTCATATAACAGTTCTCCATATCTGCTGAAAAGCGTTTGAAAATTGAAGATTACCTAACATCTTTGCAAAACTGAATGAATTAAAGTGTTTGAGTATGTTCCTGAAGATACTTTGTGAAAACTGTTTTTCCTTTTTTGAAGAATGTTTTAAAAGTTTTCTCTGCTTTGCTTTTGAAATTAAGCAGGTGATTCTTATATTTAATATTTATGTTTATGGCATTGTTCATAAATCTCTTTCCACAAAAGATTTGCTGAGTAGGTCATAAATTATATCTTCTCTAGAAACAGATTTTGACAAATCATAAAATGGCAATATATTTAATTCAGCTGTTTCAGATGACTGCTTCATATTTTGATTTCTATGAATATAAGGAATCAGCTTGTCTCTAATATATTAGGCAATATTGGCTTTTAAGAAAAAGGTAAGGCTTACTGAAAGATTACAAATTATATTGCTATGTGTTATAGAGTTGTTGTTACGGCGAGTGCAAATAACCTTTATGATCCTTGTAATGGGAAATTGTTTTAAATTTAATTTTCAAATCTTCCACTTCTGAAGTTTCAAGAAATTGAGAATATTGCATACAATTTTACACATAAACATAGTGGAAAAAGTATTTTCTTTACGTAATTACATTTATATATAAATGTATTTTGATGTGAATTCATTGAATTCAAATAAAGTTACTGAAGGCATAAGCACTGTTACCAATTTAATTTAAAAACAAACATATTCAAATGTACAAAATACACTGTAGCTGAAAGTGTGAATCATTTAAAATGAGCTCAAAGCTAAGATAACTTTATTTTTTATTTGATGACTGTGAAAAATATACAGAAGAGAAAAAATTGTTGTTTTCTTTAAATAATTTTTATTTTTTTAGGGTATTTTCCCCAAGGTATTTAGGGTATTTTCCCCAAGGAAATTATTATCTAATATTTTAAGGTAGATTTCCTTTATTTTTATGCAATGTGCAAAATCACTGAATTGAGACTTAGAGAACAAAAAGTATGCCTCAAAAACTTCATTTTGAACCTTGGCAAAAGGTTTGTACTCATATACAAAATGGATGACTACAGTTGTCCATTTCAACATAATTATTGGAAGAATTATTCTGTAAAAACTAGAAATGTTCACACACTATAGCCATATGGATGAAAAATCAAAACCTGCTATGTGTAGCATTCAATTCCTTTACGAGTATGATATTAAAGGGAGGGTTTTATTACAGCTTCTCTGGAATTTTCTGTTGAATTCATTTTCTTGGCAAAAATGTAATTTTCACATTACTATAATTTTCCAGAAGTGATTTTAATTCCTTTTATTCCTGTTCATTTCCCATTGTGAATAAGAGAGTGAAATATTTATCTTTTGATAACATCAACTTGTAAATTTAGAAAAAAAAATCCTCAATATTTATTCAATTCAACTTCACAAACACAGAACTGATTTCCTCATGTTTTTTTGGAAGTCGTTGTTATGGAAATTGTTTTTCTGATTTTTCCTTCCTTTATGTAGGTAGATCGGTGTTCTCCAGAAAGTTTTTTCCCTGATTTTTATAATTAAGTTTATTTTGGGGGTCTTTGCCCACATTTTTTACTGAACCTAATGCTAAATCCTACCATATTATGGTATCCTGCAAGCTCTGTCATTTTCCAGTGGTTCCTAGATGCTATGCCCACGTAATTCCTCCTGCATGTTCTACACTGATAAGCACTTTCTCTCTATGTGATGGAGGTCAGCTGAGCAATGTACAGAAGGTAAAGAAGAGAGTCACGTGCTTGGAGGACTGAAAGAAAGGAAATAAAACATACCTTTATATTTATCTCTATGACCTTACTTCCCCAGGGGCAAGTGAGTGATTGGTGCGGATAAAAAGCACATAAAATAGCTATTTAATTTTGCGTTACCCCTCTCCCAGTCGTAGACCCTCTCCAAAACACATAAACTGCAAATTATTCACCATGAAAGTTATAGGAGCATTAACTGGCAAAATAAAACTCTAGGGGAAATTGTTTATTTAGACCAGAGATTCACACAAATTATAGCGTAGAGAGACTTACCAGAAAAAAATATTTGTGTCATTGCTGCAGAGGAGGAGGTTTTGATCTAGAAAGAGATTATTTTGCAGTTTGAAAAGTAGTTACCTGCAACATGACAGCAGATTGTGTTGATGATATTAATGGAATGAAACCCAGCACAAGAAAATTCATAAGCTTGGGGGAAACGTACAGCAGCTGCGGCTCAGCTTAACTGAAATGAAAATACTCGCTTATATTTTTCCAGACTTCTTTACAACATAAAAATACAATGCATATCAATAAGTAAAGCAATATATAAGTTTAGTGAGCACCCCCCCTCTTCATTATTTATCAGATTAATGCATTAAATAGTTCTGAACATCTTTTGTCCATGCAGACATATGCGTGAATAATAAACCAGATGGTCAGTTCCTTCTTACATACACACCGGACTGAATTTGTGAATGCAATGTCAAATCATAATTAAGTTGGAATCCTATAACTTTATTTTTTAAAGAAATCTGTCTTTTCCAATTATCATTGCCTGATTCAAAATACCAGAAAAGATGAAGTGGATCCCTGAAATTAAAAAAAAAAAAAAAAGAAGATATCCTACTATATAGATCGGAAATATCTAATGATCAATAGAATGCAATTTACAATACACTTTGACTTACAGTTAAGCCAAATAATGTCCCATCATGCTTGGTTTGATTTCTTTTCCTCCAAGGCATCTTGTACATGTTTCAGGGAAGACATATTTGCAGAGACTCTTAGACAGTCCCCTTTTCTGTCTATGCAAACTAGGGTAGTGATGTCCTCTGGACTGAGTTCTATGAGCAAGACACTCAAGGAGGTAAGTTAACTCCTGCATTTTGCATTGCATGTGTGGTGTATCAACAGAACCAAACCGTTATTTTTTTCATTGTTATGTGTTTCTCATTTTTTTTCATGTCAGTCAAGGGTAAGTGGTATATTTCACAGGGGGTATAGGGTAATTACTGGCATAAACATGGCTTCTACTGCACGTGATGCAGTGTCACAGCATCTGCTCTGAACTTGCAGAAAACTGCAGCAGGCAACGTGGGGGAAATGTAATGTCATTGTGAAGTAATGACCTGAAACAATAGGAGCACCTGCTTCCTCCCAGGTATCTAGTGGACATATTACTATATACATCAACTGCATCTTGCTGTAGCTGGTAACTGTCCACTTAATATCCACAAAGTCAGCATGGGTCTGGTCACCACTGGTTTGGCTCAAATTAGAGGCTCCAGGCTTGACATCACTTCCAAAATTAAATCAGTTCCTTATATAGGATACCATTTATGTCCTATGGGTTACCATCTGTCATACATATATCATCAGATGCAAATTTAGTTAGTAAATTGCTTACTCCATAAACTTGGTACTCAAACTTCAGTCATTATCAGAACAATGTGTGCAGTTTAAATACTATATGTGGACAGTTCTTGGTTTAGATTTCCTTACTATACCACTAATGTCTTACGTGTAACTCTCTTGGGTTTTTTATTAGACTGTATATGTCCAGCTCATTATTGTTATATCTAGCTTTTTGCAAACATCAACATAAGCATTGTCATGAAATAGTTTTCAGAGTTGTAATAGTTTACAAACTTTCCTCTGGTTAGTAATGTAGTGCTTATCTTGCACACACTGGAACTTTTAACAGAAAAGGCGTTTAAGTTTTTAAAAGAGGTATTATAATTGAGAATTGGTCTAAGTGCTTAAATTGTTGCTGCTAATAGAGTAACATCTCACCTCAACTATTGAAGAGATCAATGAAAAAACCCGAAGAAAATGGGAAAGGGGACATTCATCAGTAATGGGTAGTACAACAGTAATACTCTATTGTAACGGTTTGGATCCGACCTTTCT
>VZRE01016442.1:0-15902 GCA_013396775.1 Cephalopterus ornatus
CATGGATGTGCTGCTCCGTGTCCCATTGCTCCAGCGGGTCACAGGGATAGATCGGGAAAGGCCTTTCCCGGGAGATTCCCTGAGAGATTCCTCCTCTGGCTGCGTCTTGTTCCTCGGCTGGGGAAGGAAGGGCTCCAGAGGGCATATCTCTGGGAATTTTTAGGGATCTCTCCTGGGTGATGTCCCCTCTGAAGGGCTCCAGAGGGCAGATATCCGGGAATTTTTAGGGATCTCTCCTGGGTGATGTCCCCTCCGGCCACGTAGGGTTGACTTCCCTCATTTATGGGATAAAACCCTTGGAGATCCCGAGGATCCAAGCCACACTTTCATCGTAGGGAGTGGGTGTCCTCTTCCAGTGGCAGGTGAAGGATCTGCGGATTTGGGGGATTTGGGGATTTCTGGGAACGGGATCAGTCAGTGAGAGTCCCAGCCTGGGCCACGCCCTCAGCTTGATTTTTAGGGCAGGTCCTGGGAATTGTTTGACTTCCCAAAGCCAAATCCAAATCCAACCAACCCAATCCCACCAGGCCACTCCTGAATTTTATCCCTCCCCTTCCTGAAACTCCCCAAATTCCAAACCATTTTGGGCCAAATTCCTCCGTCCTGGGGGTTTCTCCGTTGGCTTTGCCGCGTTCCGGCAGCACTGGGAATGGTCCCAGATGACTTCAGGTGAGAACAGGGATTTGCTGTGATCCATGGAAACCATCCTTTGGACAGCCAGCCTTGCTCCTGGCGGGAATTCCGACGGTTGGCTGCCGTGGGGGAGCTTGGAGGTGGCAGCTTTTCTCCGGCTCTTGGGAAGCTTTTCCAGGGAAAACAAGGTGGGATTGAAAGACATTGCTTGGAATAAAGCCCTGTGGAGCTGAAGGATGAAATCCTTGTGATTCCAGCGGCTGTTTCCCTGGATGAGAAGGAGGGATCCACCCTTCCCTGCCACGAATGAAGGGATTTGTGCCGTTGGCTGGAACTTCCCAAATTCCCCGGGAAAGAAACATCGGCAGAGGGACAAAAATCCAACCAAAACCAGGTTTACATTTTTTAACGTTTCCAGGGTCTCTTTGTGGGAGGAAAAATGAAAAAAAAAAAAACCAAACTCCAAGAGTTTTCCTGAGCTTCCCAGCGCCAAACAAAGCCCTTGGATTCCTCTGGAAGGCCTCTGGAAGTCCTTTGGATCATCCCGGAGATGAGTCGGGCGGTGGTTCCATCACGTCCAGAGCACACACGAGCTGTTTGACCTCTGGAATTTGGAATAAACCACCCCCCCCAAACCCCAAAGAGGATCCTTGGCGACTCCCTTGGGATTCCTGGAGCCCAGAGAACGCCCCTGGAGCACTGGCTGCTCCCAAATCCTGCTTTTTAAGCCCGAAGTCGGTATTTTGGGACTCAAACCCAGCACCTGAACCCACGGCAAAGGAGGGGGGAAGCGCAAGGGAAGGAAGAAAACTCCTGCTGGGGGTCTCTGGAAAGCCGGGATGGATTCCTAAGGTTTTCCTGCCCCAGGCTCTTCTCCCTGCGTGTCCCAACCTTGTGTCCTGAAAAAAAAAAAAAATACACCCAAACTCACTTGTTTTTCACCTAAAGTTACTCGTTTTTCACCCAAACTCACCCATTTTTCACCCACCAGGTGCATCTTGGGCCCTAAAACTGTGATTATCCCAGTTTTTCCCTGGACTGAGGCACCAGCTCTCCGGAGGGTGTCAGCCTGTGGAAAGGGCGAAGAACCCTGGGAAGGTTTTGGGGCTTTAATGGTGACAAAATTCGGGCACTTGGGGGGTTGTTTGGGATTAAAAGTCACTTGGGAAGGGTCAGATCCGTGTGTGGCTGTTCCAGGGGTTGGGGGACAGGAACCTTCGGCTCATCCCTAATCCCAGCGAGGCTTTGGGTGGGTCAGGAACCGGTGGAATTGTGTCCTGAGGGAGAAGCAGCAGGATGGAACATCCGGAGAGTTACAGTGTCCAAGGGGAAGTTCTTGGGATGTGTCCCTCAAGGGCCTGGACTGGGACCGGTCTCTCCGGTGCCTTCACCCTTCCAGGGCCTAAAGGGGCTCCAGGAGAGCTGGAGAGGGATCTGGGACAAGGGATGGAGGGACAGGACACAAGGAATGGCTTTCCACTGCCAGAGGGCAGGGAGAGATGGGATATTGGGAAGGGATTCCTGGCTAGGAGGGTGGGGAAAGGCTGGAATGGATTTCCCAGAGAAGCTGTGGCTGCCCCTGGATCCCTGGAAGTGTCCAAGGGCAGTTGGAGCAACCTGGGATAGTGGAAGGTGTCCCTGGGGTTGGGACTGGATGGGCTTTAATGTCCCTTTGAACCCAAACCATTCCATGATTCCATAAAACTGCCATTCCCAGACTTCTAGGGACACACTGGCTGGAATTTTTAGGGGACACTGAAATGATGGAAAATAACCCCATCGTGTCCCCTCCCAAAAGGTTTCAGTCCTTGTTTCCCAGGGATGCTTCCCATGTCCTGGAGAAGGGCTGGGATTGGGAAAACCTTCCCCTTTGGGTCTTGAAGGGTGGATTCCTGAGTCCTGGAAGAAAACAGAGGCTGGAAACAACATCCCAAAGAAACCGGGGGGAAGATGCTCTTTGGGAACACAGGGACAGTCCCTCTTTTCCCTAAGGGATGCTTATGGGTCAGAGGAGCTGCTTGGGATGGGGAAAAGGCGCCTGTGGGGTTTTTTGGGAGGGCGTTGCCTTTTTTCTTTTTTTTTCGGGAATCGGCATCAAAAGCTCAGAGAAATCCTCAGGATTCGGCGGCAGGAGCCTCTTCCCGCCGCGGTGCCGCTTGGCGGAGCTGCTCCCCCCCGAAAGAGCAGGAAAACTCCCTGGAGAGCGGGAATATTCCACCAGCCGGCGCTGCGCCAGTCCCCTTTCGCCAGGAGAGGGGCAAATCCTGGAAAAGCTTTGGAAAAGCTGCTCCCCGAACGAGCCCGGGAGGTTTCCCGTGGGTGGAAGGCAAAGGAATCGTGATCCCTCAGGAGCCGAAATGCTCTTTTATCCCGGGAAAACTCCTAAACCTGCTCCCACTTCACCTGTATTTGGGGTTTCCCCCCGCCTTATCCCGGTTAAAAACTAATGGAGACACAAATCGCCTCCAGAGGACGCAATTCCAACCTCCGGGATTCGATTCCCGCCGTCGCAAAAAGACTTTCGAGCTCCTCGGATCTGTCAGGAATAAAAAAATTCCCTCTGATGCCGGCCCGGGGGAGGGGTGTTCTTAAGGAGAAAAGCGGGAATTGAGGGAAAGAGGCGGGAAAGAGGGAGAAAAAGGAGCACGGGGCAGGTTGTGCCTCCCTGGGTGGGATGAAAAGTATGGAAAAATGGGGAAAAATAGGGAAAAAATAGGGTGGAGGGGCTGCAAAACAGTTGTTTCTTCTTTGAGCTTTGCCTGGGCTCATTTTTTGGGGGGAAAGGTGTTTCTGCTTTCAAGGGCTGATTTGGGATTAGCAATGAATTAGTAATTAATTAGAAAATCATTTCCCACAAAGTGGGATTTTTTTTGTTTGGTTTTTTTTTTTTTCCAACCTCTGAAGAGGGGAAGGTGCCAGGATCCAAAGCTCTGGAGCTGGGAATGTTTATGGGAATGGTTTGGGGGTGATTTATAGACCTACAGCTCCATCCTCCTGCCCCATCCAAGGGGACAAAAGGAGGAGACGATCCCGAAAAATCCCCCCTTGGATGGGACACTCCAGGCGGTGGTTCCGCGTGTGTGGGGGCTGAGGTCATGGAGTTATTAATTTCCCGTTTGTTAAAATTCCTGACAGCTCCAGCACCCCGGGGATGGAAAAGGAGGCGGCTCCAGCTGCAGTTAACCCCTGCAGGGATTCCTGGATTGCAGGGTTGAGGGATTTTTTTTGGTGGCCTCCATCCCCCTGCAGGGATTCAGGATCCCTTCAGATGCCCCAAAATCCCTCGTGGAGTCTCCAGAGCCCTTGTCCCAGTTTAATCCTCCCTCCAGCCATCCTGGCTGGAGCCACATCGGCCCATCCCGGATGCATTTCATGCTCCAAATCCCCCGGGGCTGAGACCCTGGGGGCTTGTTTTGGGATCCTGAGCTTGGGAAACCCTTCAAGGGGCAGAGTAGCCTCTGGAATGTGGTGGCAGCTGGGGGCTGCCCATGAGGAGCCCCAAAAATCCCTTGGGAATGCTGGGGAAATGGGATGGAGGGATTGGGGAGGTGTCCCCCTCCTTCTGAGGTCACAGGGCTCATCCCGTCTCAAAGTCTTGCCCCGGTCTCCTGCTCCCACTTTTCCTTGCCCCCCGATCCCCTCTCCTGGTTCCCCTTGTCCCCATCTCCCGTTTTTCTGGTCCCCTCTCCTTGTCCCACTTGTCTCCTGCTCCCACTAATCCCTAGCCCCAAGTCTTGTCCCGATCTCCTGGTCCCACTCGTCCCACTGCTCCCTTCTGATTCAGCTTGTCTCCATCTCATCCCACTTTTCCTTGTCCCCTGTTCCCACTGATTCCTTCTCCTAGTTCTTGTCCCCATATCCCATTTTTCTGGTCCCATCTTCTTGTCCCACTTGTCTCACTTACCCCCAAAGAAAAGTCTTGTCCTGATCTCCTGGTCCCTCTTCCCGATCCAGCTTTTCTCCATCTCTTGCTTCCCCTTGTCCCCTGGTCCCACTGGTCCCTTCTCCTGGTCCAGCTTGTCCTCATCTCCTGTTTTTCTGTTCCCATCTCCTTGTCCCACCTGTCTCCTGCTCCCACTTATCCCAAACCCAAAGTCTTGTCCTGGTCTCCTGGTCCCACTTGTCCCCTTCTCCCACTGCTCCCTTCTCCTGATCCAGCTTGTCTCCATCTCCTCATCCCACTTTTCCTTGTTCCCTGTTCCCACTGGTTCCTTCTCCTGGTTCTTGTCCCTATCTCCCGTTTTTCTGATCCCCTCTCCTTGTCCCACTTGTCCCCTTGTCCCTTTTGATCCAACTTGTCCCCACCTCCTGGTCTCCCTTGTCCTTGTCCCCTGCTCTCACTGCTCCCTTCTCCTTGTTCCTCTCATTCCCATCTCCCACTCCCGTTTGTTCCACCTCCTGCTCCCCTTTTCCCCCTCCCTTTGTCCCTCTTGTCCCCAAATCCCGATCCCATTTATTTCCCTCTCCTCATCCCGTTGTTCTCCTGATCCCTTTTGTCCCCTCTCCTTCTCCTGCTCCTCCCTCTCTCCTTGTCCTTGTGTCCTCTCCTTATCCCTGGATTTCCACCTGGAACAGAGGGACTAAAGCCCCCAGAAATGTAAACAAGGGAGTAAAATCAACCACTCCACTCCCAAAATCAGGAATTTTGTCCCATCTGGCACTGTACCTGGCACTAAATTTCCCCCTTTGGCATCATTTTGGCCCTCCCTGAACACTTTTCCTACGTTTCCCTGCGTCACGTGCCCAGATTTGGGGCGATTTGTGGGGTTTTTATTAATTCCTCCCCCCTCCAGCAATTCCCCCTTTTCCCAAATAACCCGAAAGCGGAAAATCAGCGAGGAAAAAAACCCACTTTAAAACAGGTTAAAAAAACCCAAACACCTGAGAAATGAAACCATTCCCTGCCCAAACCAAACACCGGGAAAAACATCTTCCCAAAGGAATTTTTTTTTGGGGGGGGGACATTTTGTTGAATTATTTATCCCCTTGTGCAGAACTTGGATTGATATCCTGACTGAGCTCTTCTCCACGGCATCCCCCTACGCCTCACCCCACAAACCTGCATGGATCCCGCTTCCAAACCCTTTGTTCCAGGGTTTTTTATGGCATCTGGGTGCTGAGGGGCTTCCCCTTCCCGACATTTCCTGGGCACTGCGTCGTGTTTGGTTAAGGAAGAGTTACTACCCAGGAGGGGGGAAGGGAGCCCTGCATCCAGAGGGCTGGGAAAAGGGGAAAAACGGGGGGGAAAACTGGGAAAAAACTCCTGCCCTTCCTCTGGGAGAGCTTGGAAAAGCTCCCTGGGGGGGCCTCAGTGTTGTTTTCCAGACGTGTTTTTAAAGCCTCACTGCTGAAATGGCATTAAAATATCCCAGTGTTGCTAAAATTAGAGGGAAAGGGGGGGAATTTGGGATTGATTCCAGGGAGCTGGAGCAGGGATGTCTCGGGTTCCTTACGCTGGGTGATGCTGGAGGGAGGGGCAGGAGCTGCGTTTTTCCTCAAAAGTACCATTTTAAAGGAAAAATTGTGTCCAGGTGGAGCAGAACCAGGAGCAGGGAAAGGGGGGCTTTAAATCTGGGAGGTGCCGGAGCCCTCGGGGGCTTTTTTTGTGGGAAAGGCTGGAGGAAAACCGTATGGAAAAGTGGTGGAGATGGAAGCAACTGGGACAGTCTGGATCCAGAAGATCACCCCCGGGGCCCATCCCAAGGGATCCCCAAGGCCCATCCTGCAGGGATGTGTCCCATTGTAGGGAATCCCCATGTCCCATCCTAAATGAAGCCCCAGATCCCATCCCAGGTCATTCCAAGTGATCCCTCACCTACCCCACCATGTGCTCCTCGCCCCAGGTCCAATCATTTGGGGGATCCTCCAGGCCCCATTCCCAAGGACTCCCCAGTGTCATCCCAGGTGACCCCCTCCCACATCCCATCTTACCTGATCCCTCAGGTCTTGTTCCAAAGGATCTCCCAGGGCCTGGCTTAGATGGTTCTCTGGGATCATCCCAGGTGATTCCTATCCCAGATCTCACACCAGCTGATCCCCCAGGACCCATCCCAGACGATCCCTGTTCCAAATCCTACATTAGATAACCCCCCGGGATCATCCCAGGTGATCCTTGTTCCAAATCCTACATTACATTATCCCCCAGGATCGTCCCAGGTGATGCCTGTTCCAAATCCTACATTACATTATCCCCCAGGATCGTCCCAGGTGATGCCTGTTCCAGACCCCACATCAGATGATCCCCCAGGACCCATTCCAGGTGATCCCAACTCCAAGTCCCACACTGGATGATCCCCCAGGACCCATCCTGGGTCATCCCTACCCCAGATCCCAAAATATATATTCGCCCAGGACCCATCCCAGGTGACTCCTATCCCGGATCCCACCGTGGATGATCCCCCGGGTTCACCCCATGTGATCCCCCCCTGCAGCTCCCATCCTTCAATCCCCATTCCCGGGTTCAGGAGGTCATCCAGGCCAGGTTTTGGGGTGGAAAACTGGGCCATGGAGGAGGAAAAGGAGATACCAGGGATCTCCAAAACACCCCGGCTTCTAGGGCATCCCTGTGCCCACCTGGATCTGCCACACTCCGGGATGGATCCCGCTCACTCTATCAACTCCTTCCCCTCTGGAAGGACAAACTGGGCCTGAAAACCAGAATTTGGGAAGTAAATCCCCTCGCTTGCCACAGCTGGAGCAAACAGGACACACTGTTGGTCCGTCCATCCATCCATCCATCCATTATCCATCCTCCATCCATCATCCACCATCCATTCATCATCCATCTATCATCCATCAATCATCCAGCATCCATCCATCCATCATCCATCCATCATCCATCGCATGATCCATCCATCATCCATCATCCATCCATGATCCATCCATCATCCATCCATCCCATGATCCATCCATGATCCGTCTATCATCCATCCATCATCCGTCATCCATCACCCATCAACCATCCATCACCCATCATCCATCCATCATCTGTAATCCATCCATCATCCAACATCCATCACCCATCAACCATCCATCATCCATCATCCATAATCCATCCATCATCCATCCATCATCCAACATCCATCATCCAACATCCATCCATCCCCCATTTGGTATTCTGGGATTTTTTTGCTGGATCTTGGGATTTTTTTGGTGGATCTTGGGTTTTTTGGCTGCATTTCAGGGATTTTTGCTGGATTATGAGTTATTTTGCTGGGTTTAGGATTTTTTGTTGTACTTCGTGATTTTTTTTGCTAGATTTTGGGATTTTTTTTGCTGGATTTCGAGATTTTAGGCTGGATTTTGGGGTGTTTTTTTTCTGGATTTTTTCGCTGGATTTTGTTTGGGATTTTTTTTTGCCGAATTTTGTTGTTGTTGTTGTTGTAATTATAGGGGTTTTGCTGGATTTTTTTGCCAGCATTTGGGGATTTTGGGTGGATTTGGGGATTTTTTTTTTGCTGTATTTCAGGTTTTTCTGCTGGATTTTAGGATTTTTTGCTGGATTTTTCTTTTTTCCCTGTAATTTCAGGGGGGTTGCTGGAGTTTTTTTTCCAGGATTTGGGAGTTTTTTTGCTGAGTTTGGGGATTTTTTTCTGCTGGATTTGGGGATTTTTTGCTGGATTTGGAGTTGTTTTTGCTGGGTTTGGGTTTTTTTGCCCCCTCTCCCCCAGGAGTGGAGGCCGTGGCCGGGGTGTGGTGGGTGTGGGTGTGCTGAGCCTGCAGGAACCCGCCTGCGCTTCCCAGCACCGGGAAAACAACTGGGATTGCCAAAGTGGCTCCGGGGAAGGGCTGGGAGTGTGGGATGGAGGCGTCGTGGTGGCTCCAATGTCCCAGTGCCACGACGTCCCCCCGGAACAGCTCGGCCCTGCTGGAAACCGGGAACTAATGGGATCCATGGAAATCCATTTTCCTTCCGATTCCCTGGCGCTGGGGATTATCCCAGCCTGGGATGGGAAATGAGGCCACCATGGGGTTTGTGGGGAAACTGAGTCACGGGGTGGATCCACCGGGAAAGGTGAATCCTGATGATTTTTGGGATTAACCCTCAGGGATTAACCGTTAGGGATAAATCTGGGGTCACTTGGGATTTGTCATCAGGGATAAATCCAGAGGCCAACTCACCCTGGAGGAGGGAAAAGGCTCCCTGAGATCCCGGGTGGGGAGGCAGCAGATCCCAAAAGCAATGGGATTTGGGATGGGGCCAGACACAATCCATGGGGCTGCAGCTGGAGGGTCTCCAGCACCCACAAGGGGCATCTTTCCAGGGAAAAACGACGGAGAAAGAAGAGGATGGGGACAACCTGGAGGTTGGTCCTGCCCGGGATAATTTGGGGGAGTTGCTTCTCTCCGGGATCCCAAGGAGAAGCCGAAGGAAGCACCAGCGGCATCAGGACATGAGGGGACATTCCTTTATTGGATTCAGGGATGTCAGGGAACATCCAGGGACCTCTGGAATCCCTACGGACACAAGATGTCTCCTGGGGGACCCCGTGTCCAGCTGCATCCCAATCCCCCTCCTGCCAGGTGGGATGCCCACATCCGATGAAGACACTGCTGGGCAACATTCCAACTGGGACCAAAGAAGATTTTTCCAGCCTGGAACGGCATGGGGGAGATTTTTCCAGCCTGGAACAGCATGGGGGAGATTTTTCCAGCCTGGAACGGCGGCATGGAGAAGGCGGGAGGGAGTGGAGGGGCTTGGGGGACCACCACAACTTCTGCTCCCTATGGAAAAAATGAAGGAAAAATAATTTTTAAAAAATATAAAAAACCCCACAAAAGCATCATGAAACATGGATTTTCCCAACCTGTGGCACGAGGAGGTCAGGATGAGGCCACTGACATGGATTTTCCCAACCTGTGGCACGAGGAGGTTGGGATGGGGCCACAAACCCAGCCTCTGGCATGAGGTGGTCAGGATGGGACCACAAACATGGATTTTCCCAACCCCTGGCACGTGTGGGATGGGGGCCACGGAGACTCATTTTTCCCACCATGGGACGGGGGAGACGCGGTTCCTGGGGTGGTCGTTAGAGGGGGGTGGGGTGGGACTTCCCCCGGGCACGGGACGACCCCATCCCACGAGCCAAACCCACCTCTGGGCCGGAGCCGGGCGGGATTCACTTCTCCGTCATCATCCTGACGAACTCCTCGTAGTTGACCTGCCCGTCGTTGTTGCAATCGGCCTCCTTGATCATCTCGTCCACCTCCTCGTCCGTCAGCTTCTCCCCGAGGTTGGTCATGACGTGCCGCAGCTCCGCCGCGCTGATGTAGCCGTTGCCGTCCTTGTCGAACACGCGGAAGGCCTCCCGGATCTCCTCCTCGCCGTCTGTGTCCCGCATCTTCCTGGCCATCAGCGACAGGAACTCGGGGAAGTCGACGGTGCCGCTGCCGTCGGCGTCCACCTCGCCCACCATGTCCTGCAGCTCGGCCTCGGTGGGGTTCTGGCCCAGCGAGCGCATGACGGTGCCCAGCTCCCGCGTGGTGATGGAGCCGTCGCCGTCCCGGTCGAACAGGGAAAAGGCCTCCTTGAATTCCGCGATCTTCTCCTCCGACAGCCGCTCGGCCATGGCGCTCCCGGCTCTGCCCCGGCACGTCCCGCAGCCGCCTCCCTCCCAAAGTGCCTCTGCCTGCAGCAGCAGCAGCAGGAGGAGGAGGAGAAGGAGAAGGAGGAGGAGAGGACAGGAGCTGGGAGAGGCTGAGCCTCAGGAATGGAGCAGCTGGATCCACAGCAGGCAGGGGAGTTTTGGGGTGCTGGAGGAGGAGAAGGAGGAGACAGGAGCTGGGAGAGGCTGAGCTGGCAGGAATGGATCAGCTGGATCCTGGCACAGCAGACAGGGGAATTTTGGGATGCTGGGGGAGAAGGAGGAAGGAACTGGGAGAGGTGGAGCCTCAGGAATGGATCAGCTGGATCCACAGCAAACATGGGAGTTTTGGGGTGCTGGAGGAGGAGCAGGAGGCAGGAACTGGGAAAGGCTGAGCCTCAGGAATGGAGCAGCTGGATCCACAGCAGGCAGGCGAGTTTTGGGGTGCTGGAGTGAGAAGGATGACCCAACCCCCTGGGGACACCCAAACCCTCTCTGGACACCCAAACCCCTGGGGACACCGCCACTGCTCCACTGGTGGCATTTCCAGCTTCTCCCTGCTTGGGAAGGGCCGAGTCCCCTCTGGATTAAAGCTGAGCTTCACAGGTCGAAGCTCAGCTGTAAAACCTGTCCCTAAAAACCGAGATGCTCCTTCCCTGCGGATCAGGGTGGGTCCTGGGGGAGCCAGCCTGGAGGAGAAGGAACACCTGACCCCCTGGGGACACCCAACCCCTTGGGGACACCCCCGCTGCTCTGCTGGTGGTACTTTGTGGAGCTGGATCCCAACAAACCCCCTAATTAAGGGATTTGGCAGTGGTTTCGGGGAGAGGCTGAGAAGGAGGGGGGTGAAACACAGTTTTTGCCAGTTTTAAGGCAGTTTTGGAGAGGTCTGGAGTTGTGGAAAGGTCTCCAGGGCGTTGGAAGGTCCCCCCAGCCCTGGGGCCACCCCAGGGGTGTAGGCAGTGGGTCAGAGCAGCCGTGTGCAGGCCCAGGCAGAGCCCACGGAGCTGACAGAGACCTGAGTCACAGTGGGGCCTCCCTGGGGCTCCCCCAGGATGGAGCGGTGGCCCCGGGTGGTGACGTGGGGCTGTGCCAGGGGAGGGTGTCCAGGCCTGCCCGGGTTACTCAGGGGGCACCTGAGGGTGAATTCACCACTCTGGAACGTCCTGACGGCGGCTTTACTCAGCTCTTACGGCCGGGACGGGCCGGGGACAAAGGATGGGCTGTTTCTCTGGCCATCCATCCATCCATCCACCCACCCACCCATCCGCCCATTCATCCCTCCACCCATCCATTTACATTACCATCCATTACCTGTCTCTCCCTCCTTCTTTTCTTTGTGTCCATTGCAGTCAAGTATCTCCAACCATCCATCCATCCACCCACTGATCCATTCATCCATCTAAACATCCATCCATGTGTCCATCCATACACCTGACCACCTTACCAACCATCCATCCCTCCATCCATACATCCAGTTGTCCAGTCATCCCTCCTTCCCTTCCTCCATCCATCCAACAAAATCATCCATGTGTGCATCCACCCACCCACCCACGCTGTCATCCATCCATCCATCCATCCATCCAACATCTGTCCATGATTTTACATTACCATCCATTTATCTGTTTCTCCCTCCCTCCCCCTTCCCTACGTGCCCATGACAGTCAAATATCCATCCATCCTTCCCTCCCTTCATTCATCCACACATCCAGTTGCCCTCCATCCTTCCCTCCCTCCCTCCCTCTTTCCTGTGTGCCCACAACACCCGTGACCTTCCCCAGCCCGGCCCCGGAGCTGCAGGACCAGCCAACCAAGTTCCACAGCACGGGATAATTTGACTTACCCAGCTATAGGAAAATACCACCAGTTTATCCCAGTTTAAGCCAGTGAGGGGCTGGAGCTGGGAAGGCCGCAAACCAGGGGCCAAGCCATGGGACAACTGGGGAACACACGGGGCCTCCAGGTGGGATAAACCTGGGAGGTGATCACTGTCAGGAGGATAAAACTCTGGGCGTGTAGAACGCTGCAATTCCCAGGAGGAATTGGGAACTGGGAACCTGTCTGGTGAGAGGCAGAGTCCAGGATGGCAGGCCCTGGAGCTCCTCCCGTGCCAGGAGCCGCTCCCTGTGGAGCAGGACTGTGTGTGATTGCCCACAGCGGCCGTGCCGAGCCTGGTTCAGCCACATCCCATCCCAACTGCCGGGAAAGGGCCCTGGGCAGCCGAGCCAGGAGCCAGGGGGAGGGGGAGCTGATCCCAATCCGACTGGGAGAAGCAAACACCAACAGATCTCCGGGAGTTCAAACCCTGGAGGGGTTGTGGGTGGGTGGGGGGTCCCGGGGTGTCTCTGCTGAGGGTGAGGGGGTCACTCTGTCCAGGGGATCTCTCGGTGCTGAGTGGATCTGGAAGTGCTGCTTCCTTCCCAGGACCTCCCCATGAGCAGGTCCCGTTGCCTCTCATCCCATCCCCTCTCATTCCATCCCCATGACCAGCACTCACCACCTCTCCATCACTTCCCAGTGACCAGCACCCGCTACCTCTCACCCCATCCCATTCCATCCTTGTGACCAGCACCCTTCTGCCAGCACCCATCACCTGTCATCCCATCCCATTACATCTCCTTGACCAGGACCCATTCCCAGCACCCATCCCAGCCCATCCTACCCCTATCACCAGCATCCATCCCATTCCATGAGCAGCACTCATCCCATCCCATTCTTATCACCAGCATCCATCCCATTCCCCATAATCAGCACCCATCTCATTCCCATGAGCAGCATCCATCCCATCCTATTCCATGAGCAGTACCTATCCCATCCCATCCCATTCCAAGCACCCATCCCCATAACCAGCACTCATCCCACCCCATCTCATCCATCCCAAGAACCAGCACTCATCCCATCCACCCCATCCCATCCCATGCCCAGCACCCATCACCTCCCACATTCCCACCAATCCCTGGGAGAAGGTCAAGGCCAGCCCTTGACTTTGCGCTCCACTGCCCCTCGTTAGCATGGCAGGATAATTATCCCAACAAACTTCCCGCTGGCCCACAGATCCCATGATTTATGGCCAAGTCCTATTTACAGCCTCTGTGGGGTGGGATGGGGGAGCGGAGACCACCCTGGTGGGAGGCAGGAGCAGGAGCCGCCGGCTGCTGGGGTTTTGGCAGCTGCTTTTCCTGGGATTTCTCCAGCTGGAGCCGCAGGGAACGAGGGAGGCTGGAAGTGGCCGCTGTTAAACCTCACACGGAGTTTTCTGCGCGCCGCCACTCCTCCCAACCCCAGTGTCTGGATTTGAGGGGTCTGATCCAGGTAGTGGCGGAAAAATTCCCCAATCCAGAGGGTTAAAAGCTCCCAGCTGGATAATCCAGATGTGCAGAGACGTCTGGGTCTGCGCCTGCAGACGGAGCAGCGGGGAGGGGGTGTGGGGGAGGCTGATGGATTCATGGAAAAAGGGAAAGCTGGAGGAGGAGAGGGAACGGCTCCGATGGGGAAACCTCTGTGGGGCTCCACAGGAGCCTGAGTGGGGATGGGGAGGAATCTCCACAAAACCCAGCATGAACTCCAAGGAGGTTTAATGTGGAAAGTGGGATCTGGGAGAGGCTGAGCCAGAGTGTGATCCCACAACAGCTTCAGGGGCATCCAGGTGTGTGAAATTTGGGATTCGGGGGCTTCCTTTAGCCACTGTTTTCAGTGAGGTTCCCAGAGCCGAGGGAGAGCTGTGGAGTTCTCCAGGGCAGACGCTAAAGTTGGGATTTTCCAGCCCAAGCCAAGGAACCCTGATCCCACCTTTGGGCCTGGCAGAGATGTCCCTGTGGAGGAGGAGTTTGGAACTGGGGTGCTGGGGAGTTGTTGGGATAGAGGGATGAGCCCCACCATGCCCCTGATCCTGGGAAGGTTTCACCTGTTATCCATGGAGGCCTTGGCTCCGCTCCTCCACATGTGGCTCCAGAGCTGGGTTGGATCCAGAGGGTAAGTAAGGAGCTGGGGAGCTGCTCCAGGGTGGAGGTGCCCACACATCCCTAGGCATGGACACCTTCCCTTTCCATGGGGACAGGGACGTTGGCATGGCCAGGACGGAGGGGCTCCTCGGGATCGGGGCTGGCACAGCTCCCCCCCTCTACCCTTGGGAATTCCGCCCCGCTGTGTCCCAGGGTCTCCCCATCCATGGGATGAAGGGTCTTGGCTCTGCGGCTCAGCAGCACAGACAGGGAGAGGCCCAGCCAGGACCCCCAGGAATTCAGGCTGGGAGGAAACCAGGAAAGCCCGGCTTGTTTAGTCTGGCTCAGCCAGCGGTGTCTGACATTCCTCAGGGATGGGAACCACCAGGAATCGGGGGGGCCTCACTTAGAAAGGGAAATGAAGTTCTTGGCTGATTTGCCTTTGGCTGCAGGATGAGACGAAGGTTGAGCCCGGCCTGACTCCGGGAGGCCCAGCAGGATCCAGGATTTCCTTTCCCTTGGGATCAAGCCCTGGGCCCCAGTATCACTGATGCCTTTTACTTTCACAGGAGAAGCTGTTTTTCCAGCTTCTCCCTGCTGGGGAAGGGCCGAGTCCCTCTGGATCAAAACAGGTCAAAGCTCAGCTGTGAAACCTGTCCCTAAAATCCGAGCTGCTCCTTCCCTGCGGATCAGGGCTCGGTGGGGATCCCAGGAGCTGCAGCTCTGCCCAGACATTCCCTACATGGTCCGACCACAGGTTTTTGGGAAGGGCTGTGGGGACTGGAGGGATTTGTCCTGGTGATGTACCCAAATGTTCCCTGGAAGTTGCCCTGAGCTGGCCCAGAGGGATCCCCCTTCCCAAGGTTCCTGGAGAACAGGATTCCTAAATATTCACTAAATGGGGACTTCTCCATAGGCAGAGGGCTTCAGGAGGGTGAAGGCAGTGAGAATCCCACTGCTCCCTCTTCCTCCCAAAACTGTGAACTCCTGTCCTCTTGGGCACGCTGGAAGGACAGCAGGAGGATACCGGATCCTGGCGGAGCCACAGCAGGTCCGTGTTATCCCGCCCCATCCCGGATCCCTCCCGGCAGCCACAGGAGGAGGCAGGAGCGAGAGGCATCAGGAATTTAATGTACTTGGCACTGGAACTGTACAAGACATTTACAGAGAACCAACCCCCCGTGTCCATGTGCACCCTTCCTCCCCTCTCCGACGGCCACACACGGCACAGGCACCGCAATTCCAGGCGCCGGGAATGGCGGGATGTGGCTCCCCGAGCCTGGATTGCAGCGCTGGATCCTGTGCCTGGCTCTCTGGATTTACAACACTCCCTCTCCTACCCCTACACCTCAAACTCTCCCTCTTCCCTATCCTTCTACCACATGCAGGAATCCCTTGGTTGCCTCCAGTCCTGCCTTCCCACGGGAAGGGGTTTCATTCCCAAAAGGCACCAGTAACACAAAATCTACCTTGGCTCTCGCTGCTATTCCCCTCTACGGCTGCTCCTCTCCCCTCCCAAACCCTTCACAACGTCCCTACAACCTTCCTACACCCTGGAGTAACTCACTTCTCCCTCGGCAGGGTCTCCTCCCAGCCTCTGGATTGCTCAGCCACAGGAACGACTGAGGAACGCTGTGGACACACGCACATCCCTGCCCCTGGACCACGAAGGATCGAGTAACTTGGAAGGAAAAAATGCCAAGTCTGGACAAACAAAATACAAAAGTAAAAAAAAAAAAAAAAA
>VZRE01016442.1:16010-26315 GCA_013396775.1 Cephalopterus ornatus
AAAAAAAAACAACCAAAAATCCCAAATCCCAAACTTGACACAAAAAACAAAACAAAAAGACTACCAAAAAAAAAAATTAAATAGTTGGCAGGTTCTAAGAGTGAAAATGAGGAATGTACAAAGGACACGGGAAGATGAAAAGATTCCAGTAGGTAAATGGAGAACCTGTTGAACCTGGGGTCTGGGTTTGGTTTTTTTGGTTTTTCCTTTTTTTTTTTTTTTTTCCCATGGAAATCTGGGTGGGTTGCCATTGCCACCCCTCCAGAGTGACTCCAGGGGAAAGGCTCTCCCCCAAACTTCCACCTGGCTCTTTTCCAGCCTGCGGAAATCCTTCAGGAGCCCAACTTTGGAAGCTGCCTGAGGGTTTCCCAAAGCCCCCCTGTGTAAAACCAGCCCCCAGTTCAACAGTGAGTGACCACCAGTAGCTGCCATTCCAACAAAACCCCGGGATCTGCCCCGTGGAGTGGCTCCGATTCCACAAATGTACACGGCATTATTTATAAATAAACAGTTTTCCCTCAGGGAATGAGGGAAGGAGCCCCCCTCCGGGCTCCTCTTCTCCCTACACCAGCGTTTCTTTCCGCTTCCCACTGAGCTGCTTCTCCCTGGATTTCCTCAGCCCGGAGGAGGTTCTGTGTGTTTTCCCCCCTCCAGCTGTCCCCGAGTCCAGGACGGAGCCGCACTCGGCCGCGCCCTCCTCCAGCTCCATGTCGGACACTCCGGAGGCGGCCGAGTGGCGCTGGTGTGCCGGGACGTTGGGCACAGAGGGGTTGTTCTCCTCGGACTCCTCGCTGAGCTCCGGCAGCTCCTGGAGCTCCGGGTGGGGGGCGGTGCCCTGGAAGGGGGCGATGGCCGTGCGGATGCAGTTCACCCACTGCTGCTTGTGGAAGACGTCGTTGGCCTGCAGCGTGTGCGACTGGCCCGGGATGGCATCCTGGAATCGCACCCGGAAGATGTTTTTGGCTGGAGAGAAACACGGGAGAAAAACACATCAGCTCCAAGCTCCATATTTAGAGATTCCACTGATCACTCTGCTTTAGGGAAAGTGTCTGAAATCCCACCAAAAAACCACCCGAATCCATGCTGGAAGAGATGTTTTCCCATCTGAGTCCCCCCCGGATGAGCCAGTTTGGTCCATACCTTTATCGGAGTTGCCAAAGGCTCCTCGGAAGGATCCTCCCATTTTCACATCCCCGTCCTGGAGGTCCTCCAGGAGCAGCTCCTGCACAGGGATGGGCTGCCGGTACACCTGGAAGGCCTGGCGCTCATTGCGAGTCACGGGCCGCGTCAGCACCAGGACGTCTTGGAAGAGGAACACGTAGAGCTTCTGGAAGGGGAAAAGCACCTTGGAATACGAGCAAAGCCCTGCACTCTGTGTTCCATGAGGTCACACATCCCCCCTTTGGGATCCAGGGCCGCCTTATCTACGGTTTCACCCGCGATAAGTTTGTGAGTCTCCCCAAGTTCTGGCACGGAGCAGAATTACATCAGCAGCTTTACTGTTTTATTGATCCTCGAGCTGGGAATTATGATTTACACATGCCAAGGAGTGGGTGATTAGAAGCAATTATCTGTTCTGGCAACACAAAATGCCTCATGTGCAGAAATGCAACGGCCAAATTAAATAAATTAAAAAAAAAAAACAAAACAAAACAAAAAACCAACAAACCTCCAATCAACTCAAAAAAAAAAAAATAAATGAAGAAAACATGAAAAGATTCGATGTTTAAACCAAGGCAGCACAAAAGGCAGCAATCCCAGGAGCCCAGCGAGATCTTTCAGCTGCAGTGGGAGATAAACTCCTGGCTCAGCTCAGCTCAAAGCCAAGCAGGCCCTTGCAGGAAGCCTTTTGTTTGGAGCAGAGCTCCTGAAGGGCCCTGTCAGAGCACCTGAAAGCAAACAGCGGCAGGAAATCCCTCGGGATGGAGAGCACTTTCTGTGCTCCTTTTGTGCTAATTATTTTCCAGCTTCCCCAAGGCCAATTGTGGAGCTGCCAGCAGGAAACTTTCCCTTGCACCCCAAGATCCAGGCTGCCATCGAGGGCTTTGTCCCCTGCTTTTTAAACTTAGCCTGAAGTCTAAAACTATCCCAAAGCTGTAAGAGTTTCCAGCTCCACAACCTTGAGAATGAATTCCCAGGAGCAGGAGGGACTTACATGTCCATTTTTATTCTTCAGCTCCCCGTGGCACAGCAAAGCTTTGCTGCCTTCAATCCTTGGATCCTTCTGCTTCTCATCCAGGTATTCCAGCTTATCGATGTAATACTGGCACTCAGACTCGCCCTTCTTCAGGTTGATGTCGGAGAGCACCCCTTGGATTATGGATATCTGGGAACACAAACAGATGATTAGGAGTGACCTCTGCATCTGCTTCTTCCTTGTAAAGTGCTACTTCAGAGCTCCAGGAGATGGAATATCCCTGTGGACTGATCCCTCACTTCCTTTCAGAGAGGGTGACTCACAGGTTTGTGTCCACCATAAACCCACCCCGACACTGGAACTTAAACCCTCAGTGAAATCCAGGCGAGATCCCCGAGGGTTTCAGGGACTTTCCTGGAGCTCCAAAGGAACCTGTTCCTGTCAGAACCACCCTCACTTACGGCCTCCTCCAGGATGTGGATGTCGGGATGGTCCTTGGGCGTGTGCCGCAGGATCTCCTTGAGGAGCAGCGGGTACTTCACCAGCCGGCTGCGAGGGATGTCCAGGAAGCTCCAGAGGTCCAGCTTGCGGCTGAAGGGAGACTCCAGGCAGCGCTGCAGGAAGTCCTGGACTCTCCTGTCCTGCTTCTTCTGGTCCAGCAGGGCCTTGGCTGCCAGCTGGTTGCTGCAGTAGCCTTTGTAGGCATGGAGCCGTGGTAGCTGCAGGGAACAGGATACCCAGGAGTCAAGTCCATGTGGGAAAAGCAAATCATGTTGCATTACTCACCGTGGTACTTTTCCCAATAAAAAAGCTAAGCAGTATCCCGTAGCAGCTGGGGTGCTGTGAGGGGAGGGACACGCAGCATGCGGGGCCTTGGAAGCTCTGGCAGTTGGGATTACCGGCGCTAACACCCCCAGTGACACTGGGGACAAACAGCCCAGCAGACACAGACACTCACACACCAATCACCAATGACTGCAGTCACACCACTGGCAGTCTACAGGGTGACATTAGGGCCCCTCATGGCTGAGGGAGTCCCACTGTTTTCCAAATAACCAGGATTTCCCTTCCAGTTCATGCTCAAGTCCACAAAACCCCACAGCTCTTCGGCTCCTGGCTTAAAACGTCCCCTAAGCTCAGTTTTAGCCCATTGTCCCCCAGTTGTGAACTCACCCACTTCACAAGAATGGGCCCAATCTGCTCCACTGTCCCATCTGGTTTTGTTGCTTCTCCTAAACTTGCCAATAAGTCTGGAATTGAAACACAAACATCGGGAATTGTGACAATGCCCCAGCAAGTACCAGGAGAGGGCACAGGGGGGAACTCTCAGTCAGCAGATGACCCAGCTGCTCTTACCTTCATGCAGAGGAATGTAAGAATCCAAGTCCCCAAATATGTGGGTGAGCTCCTCCTCGGACATGATGGAGAGTTTTAGCATGGGATCGTGGTAGGCCTGTCACAGAATGACACTATTACAATTTATTCCAGTCTGCCAAGCCCCAAAAGCTGCCAACTTAAATCTGAGGGGGGCAGAAAGTGAAGTGAAACCCAGAGAAAACATGACCTGGATGTTAAAAGGGTCTGTGGGAAGGTGTTGAGGACTTTCCTGCCTGAACTGGGAGAATACCTGAGAGAAGGATTCCCCAACCAGCTCTGCAGGAGTGTAAGGTTGGGTTTGTTGCCATCACATCAACTTTCTGGGCCAGCTCCCAACCTGTGGATTTGGGGCTGGATAAAGCTCCCCCACAACGTTTGGTGGTGCAGAGAAACTTCAGGGTTATCTGTGACAGGATTTCTGATCGCAAAAAAAAAACCCCAAACCCCACTCACCTTTCTGGCAAGTTTGAGGTCTTCGATCAGGTCCTGCTCTCCCCTGGACATCTCGTAAATGGCCTGGGAGGAAGGGGGTAAAACATCCAGGGTCATTTTTTAATGCCAGGCTTTCCCTGAAAGAGCCTTTCAGCTCCCACAGTGTCCATCCCGTCCTCGACGGGGGCTTGGCCACTCCGTGGCACCTGGAATAAATCCTCTGCTTTCCCAGCCCTTTCCCTCCCTGTGTGAAAGCCCTGCTGTCCCTGCACCAGCCAAGTTCAATATTAGGACCTTTTAAATCACTGCTTCAGCACACCAACACCACAAAGGCCAGAAAAGCACGGAGGGCAAGTCCCAGGGGGGTGCCGTGTGGCGTCTCCAGAAGATTTGTCCAAGAAGGGCAGGAAAAAGGCAAGCCAAGGCCTCGCTGCTCGGCTTTAAAGCAGCTTTGGGAGAAAGGAGCTGCCGGGAGCTTTGGGAGAAAGGCAGTTCCTCAGTTTTATGAGGAACCTGACTACGGAACTGCTGCAGAGCAACCAGCAGGGATTCCAGAAACGCTGGGAAGAGTTTGGCATCTCCGAAGATGAATTCTCCAGGGATTCGGGAGAGAGGAGTCCCTTTTCCCATGCCTAATCCCGGTGTAAATCGTGGGTGTGGGGGTGAGGGGGCACGGGAAGATGCAGCCTCCCGCAGGCGGTTGTGGCTCCTTTCCCTCGGAAAGCACAAAGGCAGGGAATTGGCTGCCTCTCCCAATCCCATCCTACCTCCTGGCGCTTGATTTCCTTGGAGCTCAGGGACTCTTTGGTGTTGACATCCAACATTTCAGACCACAGGACGCTGTTCCTTCTCTTAGGGGGAGTGGGAGCAGCAGATCTGCTCCAGGGCTTCTGGGCACAGCCGGGGGATTTGCTGTCGCTGCGGAGGGCGAACGACTGCAGGGATTCAAAAAATAAGCATCACAACAAAATAATTAAAAAACCATAAACCCTCCCCCATTTAAAAAAAATTTAAAAATACATAATTAACCCCCCCAAAACCCATCAAAAAACATAAAAAATTTTTTAAAAAATTAAAAAAAAATAATAAAAAAACATTAAAACCCCATTAAAAATAATTTAAAAAACATTTAAAAATTGTTTTGAAAATTTAAAAAAATAAAAAAATTTCAATTTTTTTTTAAAAATTTAAAAATGAAAAAACCTACAAATAATTTAAAAACTCATTAAAAAATTTTAAAAAATTTAAAAAAACCATTTAAAATATTTAAAAACATTAAAAAAATTTAAAACATGAATTTTAACAATATTTTTAAAGTTTAAAAACATTTTAAAAACCACTAAAAATTAAAAAAATGAAAAAATTTAAGAAATTTAAAAAACACATTAAAAGCATCAAATTTTTTTTAAATTTAAAAAAAAACTAAAAAAAAAATAAAAAAACCACATTAAAAACATAAAAAAATGAAAAAAATTTAAAATCCACATTAAAAACATAAAAAAATTTTAAACCCCCCCACAATAAAAACATAAGATTAAAAACCACATTAGAAACATAAAAAAAATTTAAAAAACCACCACAATAAAAACATAAGATTAAAAACCACATTAAAAACATAAAAAAATTTAAAACGCATTAAAAACACACAAAAATTTAAAAAGCACATTAAAAAATAAAATGTAATAACCACATTAGAAAACATAAAAAAAAAAAGTTTTTAAAAAGCACATTAAAAAACATTAAAAAAATTTGAAAAAAAAATTGAAAACCACATTAAAAATTAAGAAAAAATTAATCCAGCCCCCCTCCTCCAAATATTAACAAACCCAGGTAGAATCAAGCTCTCCAAGGTATTATTCTCAGAGTGTTATCCACACCCCTCCCAATTCCCGTGGCGGAACCAGGTTTGGGTCATTTAGTGCTCAAACCCTCAACAACTTGTTTATCCCCCCTCTTCTTCAGCCCTGTGCTCCAAGGGCAGTATTCCAGTGGCTATCTCTATCTGAACCTCTGTCTCCATCTGAATCAGTTTATTTATTTATATATATATATGTGTATATATATATATAGACACACATACATATACACACATATATATATATAAAAATAAAAAAGTTAATTTATTTATTCCTTACACCCTCAATAACTTGTTTATCCCCCCTCTTCTTCAGCCCAGTGGTCCAAGCGACCCACTGAACCAGTTTATTTTTAATTAATTATTTTTATATATATACATAAACAAATTAAAAAAAAAAATCAATATATTTGTTCCTTACGCCCTCAATAACTTGTCTATCCCCCCTCTTCTTCAGTCCTGTGGTCCAAGGCCAGTATTCTGTGGACTATCTCTAACTGAACCTCTGTCTCTATCTGAATCAGTTAATTTTTATTTATATATACATATACACACAAATATATACATACAAAAAAAAGTAAACTTATTTATTGCTAAAAATCCTCAATAACTCGTTTATTCCCTCATTCTTCAGCCCTGTGGTCCAAGCGACCCACCTCTACCTGAATCAGCTTATTTTTATTTATTTATATAAATATATATCTGAACGATAATTTATTTACTGCTTACACCCTCAATAACTTGTTTCTCCGCCCTCTTCTTCATCCCTACAGTCCAAGCGACCTATCTCTATCTGAATCAGGTTATTTTTACTTATTATATATAAATATATATAAATATTTATAAACATATATAAAATAAATACATTAACGAATAAATTTCATTTTTTTATTGCTTAAACCCTCAATAACTCGTTTCTCCCCCTTCTTCTTCACCCCTCTGCTCCAAGTGACTCTCCTGTCCTTACGTCACCGATCTTCACGAGAAGCCCCAAAATCCCAGTTTTTACCCCATTCCCAGGCAGCCTCTTCCCCAAACCTCTGGATTTGGCACTGGAAGGCCGTTTTTTTTTTTTTTTACCTGGATCGTCTGCCCAAAGCGCCGAACCGCCCCATTTCTGACAGGAGAGATCAAGTTTGCCAGGGACGTGACCCGAGCCAGGGGCCGGACCCGTTTGTTGCTGGGCTCCTGTAAATAAAGCACAGAACAAACCGTCCCGCCTGAGGCTCCTCCAGCTGCCCAGGCAGCTTTAAACAAACACCAACCCACTTAAGGAGTGGCCAAGCCAGCAAGGACAGAGTCTGGAAGCGGCCAAAGGAAAGCAGAGGCTATAAATATTTGCAGAGGTTTTTTGCCCGGCGTGAACGAGGGGAGAGAACATCAGTCAGAAGGCAAACGGGGCTCCAGCAGGGACTGGTGTGCTTCCAACACAAACAGAGCCCAGTGGCTGTCACCTAAAGACGGAGCTGTGATGTGCTGCTCCGTTTTGGCAGCTTTTCCTCTGGAGGAAGAAGGTGTTTCATCGTCTTATTTTGGAGAGAAAATAAAGTAGCAGCGGGAGCCCAGCTCGGGCTCTCCTAAGGAACAGCAAACCCACCACGGGCTGAACGTTCCTCACACACCGAGCGCAGAAAGCTGAAAAAGCTTCGCTTTGCAACGTCTCCTTCCTCCTTCTGGGCTCTCTGGGCTCTCCCCCACCCCCTCCCCCCACGAATCACCGCAATTTTTCTTCCACATCGTTTGGATTTTAAAGATGGAGCTTCTGCTTTTCTACACCACTAATCCCCGCCGGGAGCCCAAGTCTGGCCCGACCCGAAAGCTGCCAAGGAAGAGGGAACGGCCCCCGGAAAGCTCCCGCCGCTTCAGCTGAAGCTCAGCTTTTCAGTTCTGCTGCCGAGTCCGCGGGTTTTACACCAACAAATCTGGTGTGCTGGGGGCTGTGCGGGAAAGGTGTGCACAGGGGGAAGGGGTGCACTCGGATTTAAAGCTTGGAGGGGTGTCCTGGTGCTCCTAAACGTCTGAGGGTTGGACATGACTCATTAGCACAAGGACACTTCTTAACGTGAAGCTCAGAGATGGAAGCAGCCACTTTTGGGGGTCACCTCAGTTAAAACTGGTTAATTACTGCTGAACTGCTCCTCTTATGTTTCAAAAGGCAAAAGCCTGAGGAGGCTGCTTAGGCCCAGTCTCTGTTCCCAGCCCAGTTTGCTGCCCAAATCTTTGCTCTGTGCAGCGACAGAAGCGACAAATTCTGAAAATGAAAATCAAAAAAAAAAAAAAAAGGGGGAACAGGAACAGCCAGGGCTGGATTCCAGTCATGGGATTGAGGAAGCAGTAGAGCTACGTATGTGTCAGATCTGATTTCAGCAACACGACCCGAGGAGTGGCTCATCCCACACATTGAGCAACGGGAGGAGGAGGAGGTGAGCTCACCCTAACTCAGCTTTCGGAGCTGCAGGGGGGAACATGAAAAGAAACAATTGGTGAGCAGTGAAGGACACAAAGACCTCTTGGCACAGCACAAAGCTGTGCTTGAAACGTTTGGGTGATCTCAAGGGAAAAGAGTGTTCTCAACCCTGGGATGCTCAGCTGGGTTTGGGTAAAAAAAAAAAACTGGGAATGCTGCAGTTGTTTCTTTCCTTTTGCCACTGGGCTCAGGGCAGGGATAGTCTGGAAAAGGATTATGCAGAAGGCTGGGCTCGAAAGAGCTTTAATTAAGTGCAGATGTTTCTGAGTGGAAGAAAAGGAGAGGTATTTACTGCTAGAAAATCATATATCAGAATAAAGAGACACGAGCCAAGAGAAGCTCCAAGTGCAGGACTGAGGCAGGAAAAACACAGACACAAAGCCACACACGGCTTCTGGCAAGGCCAGGGATAAAAATAGCCTGGGGAAGAAAAATGTGACACTGAAAATGAATCGCAAGAAAGCTCAGGGAGGCTCGAGCAGCATTTTGCAGGTCACTGTTCTAGGGTCAGATCCAGTGACAGGCTCCCGGTGCCCAGGGACATGTGGGAATGCCTTCCCAGCACATCTGTGCCGGGATGAGGCGCAGGCACGTGCCCAAGGGCTGGCAGGAGGAATTCCTGCCTCTCCGTGGGGCTCCCTGGGATTATAAATGGATTTGGGGAACAGTTGATACATGACAAGCACTGCTCTCTTGGAACAAGAGGGAGCACGGCTTCCAAGGAGGGAGGAATCCCACACTTTCTGTCCACGGGGTGCTCAGCCAACAGAGAAACTTCTGTACCTATAAATCCAACTTAGCCAAAGGCCATTTTCCCCTGTCTTAAAAGGGGGAAAAAAAAAAATCCCACTTTCTGTCCTGTGAGAGCTCCTCAGACATGGCCCGACTGCCAAAAAAGCATCTGTTTCTTCTTCTCCTTCCAGCGTTTGATCCGAGGCAGGAGGAGGAAAATAACCGCCCTCTCCTTGGCAACTTCACCTTGTCTGGGATCTGGGTTTCAGCTCAGGGTCACGCACTCCCCCTAAAGCCGGGCTCAGCCCACTGTAAGCCGAGACTCCCTGCACTTCATACTACGGATAACTCTGGCTCAGGAGGGTTTTTTTTTTTAGTCCTGGACTTGCAAACAATGAGTCTCCTGTCTCCGTGTTCCTTACAGGAACCCAGATTAGAAGGAGGGTTGGGAAGTTTCTGTAACAAGCCCGTGGTGTTACAGCACCCACAGATAATTAAAACCCCAGCGGGGTCAACAGTTCCACGAACTATTTTTTTTCAGAGGACTCTTTATTAGAAGTGAATTATATATCATGAGCACAGACACTGAAGCTAAACTTGTGCCAGGCAAGATTTCACACTGATGGAATCCCTTCAAGCGCTTCTAAGTGCAGGTTATAGTCATTACAAGATTGCAACTCGCTGCTCCAAAGAAAACCAGGCTCTACTTTTGAGCAAGGAAGGTTTTCCTGCAGCAGGATCACGCCCACAACCTTTCCCCTGTGCTGGGTAATAATTACTGGTTTTTACGAGGCTCCCTTACTAGAGTGCAATGTCCTACGTGCCGGTCCCAGGACAAACAGGGTGACCCATGGAAAAAACACGCACGGCAAAACTTCTCCCGCTCAGCCAATTCAGCAAAAAAAAAAAAAGGGATTTTAGTCAGCAGCTGGAACAACTCGTGCCAGAAATCATCGGCACCTGACCACATCATCTCAAGATCCACGTGCTGGTTTAAAGAGTCAGGCTGTTCTGAGACAGTCTGAACTCGAAGGGAACATCCCTCCTTTCCCAAATTCCTTGTTCCCAATCCAGTGACAAACCCCGTGTCCCTCTAAATTCACCAGCGCCCCCTGCACTGGAGGAGCGTTGGCTCAGCCGATTAAGAATTAAGAGGCGATTTTACTCTCCCTTCCAAAGCTCTGCTTTATGTTCTTTCTCTCGCAACATCTGGTTTCCCTTTTGCACAATGAGATTGCCCAAGTTTGGCTGTTCCAGCGCCAGGATTTTCGGAGGCTGAGCCCTCAAGCCCCAGACATGTCTGGA
>VZRE01016442.1:27311-45819 GCA_013396775.1 Cephalopterus ornatus
CGCCACTTAGCCACGCCCACAACCCACGCCCCCTGGAGAACCCGGACCCGGCCGGGAGCCCCAATTTGTTCCAAAATCTCCCCAAAAATTCCTGCCCCTCTGGTCAGCCCGGGGGAGGCACAGCTGGAGTGCTGTGAACAGGTCTGGGCTCCTCAGGACAAGAGAGAGGTGGAGGTTGGGAGGTTGGAGCAGATGACCACTGCGGTCCCTTCCAAGCTGACCCATCCTGTGACTCCGGGAGCTCCTGGAGCGGATCCAGGGAAGGGATGTGAAGATGATGAAGGGATTGGAGCGTTTCCCTTATGAGGAAAAGCTGAGGGAGCTGTTTAGCCTGGAGAAAAGGCTGAGAGGGATCTTATCACTGTCAGTATCTGCAGGGAGGGATCAGAGATGGACTGGGGGGGGCCCAGCGATGGGACAAGAGGAACAGGCAGCAACTGATGTCCGGAAGTTCCACCTGGACACAAGGGAGAACTTCTTCCCTGAGCACTGGACAGGCTGCCCAGGGAGAGTGTGGAGCCTCCCTCACAGATATCTCAGAACCCTCTGGACACAATCCTGTGCCATGTGCTCCTGGGGTTGGACAGGTGACCCACTGTGGGCCCTTCCAACCTGACCCATCCCGGGATTCGGTGAAAAACAGGACTTCTGGGAGGCTCTGCCTCAAGGCAGGACAAGGAGGCACCCACTGAGGGGTGAGGGGGCTGTTCCATCACACCTCATGAGGGAAAGTGGTTTGAAAGTCATCAGGAACTGCAGGAATGGGACAAAGAGTGAGGGATACAAATCCAGAGGAGGGAAATTTAGGTTGGATATTGGGAAGGAATTGCTGGCTGGGAGGATGGGGAGAGAGAGACTGGAATGGATTTCCCAGAGAAGCTGTGGCTGCCCCTGGATCCCTGGAAGTGTCCAAGACCAGGTTGGAGCAACCTGGGATAGTGGGAGGTGTCCCTGGCCATGGCAGGGGGTGGCACTGGATGGGATTTAAGGTCCCTTCCAATCCCTTAACATTCCACAATTCCATGATTCCAAACCTTTGTGCTGCTTGTGCTGAAAAGACACAAAGCCAAACGTTTTGATTTTTGGGTTTCCCCCCATTTTTTAGGTATTTTTTCCCTGGGACTTGGAACCCACCACCTCCTACCAACCACCTCCCAGGAGCGGTGGTGGGATTGGCTCCTCCTTGGGTGGGAATCCGCCGCCTCTGGAATATGAAACCTTCGCTGCTGAGAGTTGTTTTTCTTTACCTCGCTTAAAAAGAAAAACCCCAACAGCCCAGAGTTCCTGTCTAGACCTGCACTTTTAAGTCTGCTCTGAGCTCTGTTCGGCAGGGGCTGGGCCCAGCCCCTCCCTGTCTCCCAGAGGATCCTGTCCCAGCAGGTCCCGGCTGGAGATGCCAAGGATTTGTGTTTTCTGTTTGTTTGTTCCACTCATATTTATTCCTGGCACTGCTGCAAACCTCGGAAATAAAAGGTAAAAATAAACTGGAGTCGAATTTGGTGGTTCCTTACCCGTGCTAAGCAAGTTCCTTCTGGAAGGAGTGGAATTTGGGGTGTATTCCAGGCTAGGGGACAGCAAACAGCGTTTTTGAGGAAAGAGGAATGAGGAGAAGGAAGAGGAAACTCCTGCTGTCCCCTCCCCTGGCTTTTTTTTGGGGGGGGGACTTTGTTTGCTTCTCTCAGCAAATCTGCACCCACTGAACCTCTGCCAGGACGTTTCAGGATTATCCACTGTGGGATTCTCAGAAATTTGGGATACACTGAGTTTCCACGCCCGCGTCGAAAGGACGGACTGTGGCTCTTCCAGACACAAATCCCCTTTTTTGGATCACTAAAAATCACTGAAAACAACCATTTTTTAACACCAAAGAGATGCCAGCTGTGGGGAGGAGCAGGAAAACCCTGGATTTTTGGGAAGCATCAAACCCATTTCTGGGCAGTCCAAGCAGCTGCCAAGGGTGGGATGCAGGAATTCTGCCCCAGCACCTGTGTCCAGGTGGACACACATGGCCTGATCCTGCCTTTTCTCTTGGCAAAACTCCCGGGAATGATGTGTTGGAGCAGCAGGCAGGCACACTTAATACAAAGCCCTAGGCCTGGCCTTGGATCCCAGGCCTAACCCAGGCCTGGATTGGGATTTTCAGCCTAAAACATTGGAAAAATGGTCATTGCAGCACCTTCAGAGTCCTCACAGTCCAGGTCTGACCACATTTCCAGTCCCAAAAATCACCCAGGACGCTCCAGAATTCCTTGATTTTATACCCAGGACACCTCAGGATTGCTCCATGTTATTTCCAACCCTGCTGCTGACAAGATCCAAGAACAAAGATCCATCCTGCACTGGCTTGGACAGGAGAAGACTGAGCTGGGCACTGCCAGAGCATCAAACCCATTTTTCCTCCAGTCTCAGCTCAAGGCTTTGTTAAACTCGGCCTAAAGATTTAGGAGCACTTCTGGACCCTGGGAGCTCATCCCTTTTTTCCAGGGAGATGCAGCAGAGCCTACTAAAAATAGGGATGAACAGCCAGGATCTGCGAGGGAAGGTGTGAAACAGAGTCACACTCCCAAAGGCGACACTGAAACGCTTCCTGGTGGGACCAGAACCAGATGTCCCGGGGATGTTTTTCCTGGGAATTGTTTTCCCTGGAGATGTCCTGGCGATGTCCCGTGTCCCAGAGCACCTCAGCTGCCCCATGAAGTGGTTTTCTGTGACGTGGGTGTTTAATTGTCCCCCCGTGATTCACCCCCAGGAGATCCCTGACTTCGTGGTGACACTTTGGGAGTTAATAATTCCTGGTGACGCAAGGCCCCGGTGAGGTCACGGGCTGGGAACACGAGTGGCCCCACGGAATGATGCAACAGGGCTGCCTCTGGCACGGGAAAAGGGATTTGTGCCTTTGGAAAAGTGCCTTGTGTTCAGGGAAAGGGATGGGAAAGGCCTTAAAGGAATAAAAAGCTCTAAAAAGAGCTGTTCCAGTTTGGAATGGGATGGGTTTTGTGGGGCAGCTGTGTCTGGATGGATCATCAAGCCCCAGCTGAAGGCAAAATCCATCCTGAGAGATGGAGATGAGCACCAGGAATCCATTCTTAGGGATGAGAAGAGCTCCACAGATCCATCCTGAGGGATGAGCACCACAAAACCATCCTGAGGGATGGAGATGAGCACCAGGAATACCAGGAATCCATCCTGAGGGATGGAGATGAGCACCACAAACCCATCCTGAGGGATGGAGATGATCACTAGGAATCCATTCTTAGGGATGAGAAGAGCTCCACAGATCCATCCTGAGGGATGAGCACCACAAAACCATCCTGAGGGATGGAGATGAGCACCAGGAATCCATCCTGAGGGATGGAGGTGAGCTCCATGAACCTATCCTGAGGGATGGAGATGAGACTGGGAATCCATCTTGGGGGATGAGATGAGCTCCACAATTCCATCCCAAAGGATGAGCACCAGGGATCCATCCCGAGGGATAAGATGAGCCCCACGTGATGGGTTCTCCCTGACCTTGGAGAGGGTCCTGAGACTTGGGAAGCCAAACCCAACGGAATAAGGAAGGAGAACTGTTCCTTGTGCAGCAGAAGTGACAAACCAGACTTCAGGATTTCCATATTCCCAGTTTCCCTCTAACTTAGGACTTCCCCTTCCACCCAAGACCATCTCCCTCTGTGCTCCCTGACCCCTCTGCCCTGGCTCCAACCTGGATTTTGGCCTCTCCCGCCCCTCCATCCCCCTGTGGAGCCACCGGAACGCTGCCAGGCCGGTTCTTCCTGCTCTCCTGCCAGGGGGGATTAAGAACATCCCTCCCCAATCCCCACACCGAGATTTTCACTGCCAGGAGCAAAATTCCTGCTTGATTCCTATCAAATTAGGGAGCTGGGAAGAGCTGGGATGACAGAGGAGTCACCCAAGCCCTTGTTGTTCGAGCCTTATTTTTAGGCTGGGTTTTCATTCCCGCTGCTGTTCCCAGAGGCCTCATACCTGCAACATTCCTGGCTGCTCCAAGTTATTCTGGGAAGGGCTGCCACTAAATAGGAATTCCCTCTGGGTTGTTGACATGCCATGGTGTTATTTCAGCCCCCAAAGCATCATGGAATATATTTAAGATTAATAAATGAATTCCATAGAAAACAGGCATTGAATTGATGAAATGATAATAATTAATAAAACAAAGAAAGAATTAAAATAGGGAACATTATAACAAATAATACACCAAAATAAAACGAATAATGAGCCAAATAATAAACCAAAAGGAAGCCCCTGCAGTCACCCTGGGCCATCCCACATCCCGTTTTCCCAGTGTGTGGAATATGGAGCTTTAAAATAAAGATCTGCTGAACCTTTTGAGAAAAACAGGCACAAATCCAAAGTAATTTAAAATTAAACAATTCCCTTCCCCCTACCTTGATTTTAAAACATTTTTTAACTAAATATGTTTAATTTAAAAAAAATTTAAATTTTGAAAATTTAAAATGTTTGAATTTTAAAGTTCTTAATTTTTTAAAAAAATTAATTTAAAATTAAACAATCTCTTCCCCATCTTCATTTTTAAACATTTTTTAAAAATCCAGTATTTTTATTTTCAAAAATACTAAAATTTTAAAATTTAAATTTTTAAATTCAAAGTTTTTAAAATTTGAAGCTTTTAATTTTTTTAAAAAATTAGTTTAAAATCAAGTAATACCTTCCCCTACCTTGATTTTAAAACATTTAAATATTTTTAATTTATCAAAAAAGTTAAAATTTCAAAACTTAATTTTTAAAAATTTAAAATGTTTAAAATTTAAAGTTTTTAATTAAAAAAAAAATTTAAAATTAAACAATCCCTTCCCCACACATTTTTTAAAAATTCCGTATTTTTAATTAAAAAACCTAAAATTTTAAAAATTTAAATGTTTAAAATTTAAAGTTTTTAATTAAAAAAAAAAATTTAAAATTAAACAATCCCTTCCCCACACATTTTTTAAAAATTCCGTATTTTTAATTAAAAAACCTAAAATTTTAAAAATTTAAATGTTTAAAATTTAAAGTTTTTAATTAAAAAAAAAATTTAAAAATATTTTTAAAACATTTAAAATATTAAAAAAAAATGCAAAAGTCTATTGGATATGGTGCCCATGGATCCCAGGGGGCAGCTCCCTGCTCCAAAGGATTCCCGGTTGGATCATCGGATCTGGGATTTTGTCAGCATAAACATGTTTAGGAGGAGTGGGAATAAGGAATTCCAGCAAAACTCCCCCAGTTATTCCCATCAGCTGAGCTGGGGGAGGGAAAAATGGAGCTGAAACAACATTTCTGCTGCAGAATAAGAAATTAATAAATTTCTACATAAATCCCCCATTTTTCATATGTAAATTCGTACTTTGATATCTATTTATAAATGAAAAATCATTTAGAAACAATATAAGTCTGACCATAATATTTGTAAATGATTTAATTATAATTTAAAATATGGTTAAATGCTAATTATTATTTAATATTAATATATTTAAATATTAATATTAAATATATATTTAAATGGCCTTTTTTCAGCTGTGAAATGGGTCTGAGGGAGCCAAATTTAATCCGTTGATCAAACCTAGACCAAGCCCAACCTGTGCTGCAGCTCAGGGAGGCTCAATTTTTGGAAATTTGACTTAAATAGGTGATTTGGAAACTTGAGATAACCTGGAGAGGTGGGATCCAAAAGCCCGGAAATCCCACTGCAATCCATGTGATTAATTAACGCAATTAATGCATTTTAACGAGGGGACTGGAGGCTGTTTCGGCTCTCAAAAAGCTCTTTTAAAAAGGTCAGGTTAAGCAAAAGCTGCACCTGAACTTTGGCTTTATCAGCCCAGGGATTTTTCCCTTTTTTCCTTGGGATATTTCTAGTAAAACTCTTAAAAGGTGGAGCCCACAAAGGACACAAATTGATATTTGAGGTTCCCCTCCAAGGGGTTGTTTGGGGAGAGAAACCCTAATTCGGGCAGTTTTATCCCACACATGAAAAGGTTGAGGAGTTAAAAAGGAAAGAGAAAGAAAATCCTCTTCCCTGGGGGCAGATTTCCTTGTCTTTACCGCTCCCATCTGCAGCAGAAACCCAGGAATAGCTCAGAAACAGGAGGGCAGGTCATCCTTTTTTTTTTTTTTTTGCTCTTCCCCCTTCCCAAAATTTTGGGATGGTTTCTTTATTATTGTATTATTATTCTTTATATATTGTATTATTATTATTATCATCATCATTATCATTATTATATTGATATTTTATTATAATCATTATTACTATTATTAAATTATTTTCAGTTACTTTTCATTATTTTGGGGGATTTTGGGGTGGTTTTATCCGGAAAGGGAGAGGTTCAAAGCCCAGAACCTGCTGGAAACTGTTGTGAAAGCAGGAGCCCAATTAAGGGAGGCTAATGAATAATTCAGAAATGCAAATGAAGCGACAATCACCCCGGTCATTAGGTCACACAGGAAATGCCCCACCAGCAAATTGCTCTTAATCTCGGCCTAATAAACCTTAAACCTCACTTAGTTAAATCATCCAGGGGCAAAAAGCCTCTTTGCCTTCCCTCCCTTCTCCAGAGCAAGGAGATTTTGGGATAGTTGGGCAGTGGGAAGCAGTTTGTCTCCCAGAAAACTTGGGAAAAGACGCAGCTCTGCACCTGTTGCATCAACCCCTTCAATCCCAGCTTTAATCCCAGCTTTAAACCCAGTTTACTGCCCAGCCAGTCCAGCTTGTTTTCAGCCCGACCAAGTCAAACAACAGCCACATTTGAAGAGGACTTGCAGAGTTTTGCTCCCCAGCCCTTGAAGAGGTCACACACAATTATTTCACATTAAACTGCAACATTTTGACATGAAATAATTTTTTAATGTGAAATAAATCGGCTGCCAGGATTAAACCAGTGCTGTGGAGACACCCAGCAGGACTCGGCCCACCCCGAGCTGGTTCCCCAGAGCAAACACAGCGCTGGGCAGGGCCCTAAAGTGGGGCTGGGGCAATGCAAACACGGAAAGGACGATGTTCCTTCCCCAGCAGAGGAGTTGCCAAAGCTCTGGAGTTGCCAAAACGTTGCCACAACAATTTCAGAGCAGCTTTGTTACCTTGAAGTCCAGGCTGTTCAGGCTCACCACATCATCGTCCTTCTCGCGGCGCTTCCTCTTCTGCAAGAAAGAAAACGTGGTTTTGTTGAGGGACATGATTCTGATCTTTGATAAAGCAATTTAGAGATGTTTCCTTCATTTACACCTTTAAGTGGCTGTAACAACTCAAATAAAAATGAAGTTAAACACAAAGGCAAAAGTGCGTTTGTGCCGCTTCAGGAGGTTTGTCACCCGATTCCTCTAACTTGTAAGTGGGTTTCTCTGCGCTCCTGGAATTGGGGTTGTGAGGAAATCAGAAGTAGGAAAACCTAGGAGCAGCACAGAGTGCAGCAGATACCAGTGGGAAATGATCAGAGTTCATTCGGACACATAAAATTACGGAATCATGGGATGGTTTGGGTGGGAAGGGACCTTAAGGCCCATCTTGTTCCACTCCCAACACCTTCCACTGTCCCAGGTTGCTCCAACCCGGCCTTGGACACTTCCAGGGATCCAGGGGCAGCCACAGCTTTACCTTCACATTAAAGAGTTTTTTTCCTAATTATCTAATTCCTAATTATCTCATTCCTAATTATCCAACCCCCGATTATCCAACCTAACCTCCTCCAGCTCAAAGCACTTCTGTCCGAAGTTGGTCGTTTGTGCTCTTCAGGAACGACCCAACATCCAAATACATTCGATTTAGGAGGTTCAGGTGAGGGCTTTTGATCCATGTTTAATCCAGGATTTTGGCCATGGCTGCAGCATTCCTGCCAGGAATGCAACAGGCTAAAAGAACAAGCCTTTCTGTGGAAAGATGAGGCTTTTGGCCAGGGAGCTCTTCCCACGGAGAGCACAAACCAGAGGAACGATGATCAAAGACATCAGCACTGAGCTTCCTGATCCCTCCGACTAGTCCTGCACCTTCTGGGCTTCCACAGTATTTTTTCATTATCCAGATCATGGAAAGCCAATTGTGGAACTCCTCCCATCAGACAGAGCCAGCCTGTGGATTCCCCGGGCTGGAAAAGCCGTGGATCACGAGCAGGAATTGTTCGGTCACCCACGGAACAAGGAGGTGGGTTTGATGCCATGCTTGACCTCTTGTCCTTCCACATTTCTGGAGGAGCCAAGGGTTGCCCCCTTTCACCCCATCGAGGAAAAAGAAGCCATTTAGTGTTTTCTGATGGTTTATCTGCTCTCAGTTGAACAGTTTAGGGAAGGAGGACTCATCAGAACTCTCTGGAGCTGCCGCAACTCCACTCTGAAGTCCCAATTTCCCTCCCAGCGCAGAGATTTCACCTCCCAGCAGGAGGATTCTGTGAGAGTGGAATTTATTTAAGAGAAGAAAACTTGCACTAAAGACAGAGACAGCAGCCGGCCTTTTTTGGGTTATTTACCGGATTTACCCTCTGGAACATCTTTCCCCTCCACCCCAAGCCAGACACTAGAGCAAAGCCAGAGCTTTGTTTTTAAACTGGCGAGACTCGTGCAATAAAGCCCCGCTTTGGCTGGGCCCCTTTTGCCTTTGCCCAATAGAGTTTTGTCCAAAAAGCTTGGACGTTTCCCTCCAGAGCCAGCTGTGTCATTCCCAGGCTGTGCCAGCAGCACATTCCAAGCAAAAGGCTTCTCCAGGCGGCTCGGATCCGTGGTTTTTAAGCCCTGAGCCGCGGCCCCTGGCGCCGTTCCCTCACATTTCCCCATCAGAGATTTGATTCTTTCCCCTTCCCCCAGAACCCAAGGCACGTGGAGTAAGGGATTTCTCTGGAAGTTATTGAAGGGGAAAGACACTGAGGTCAGATTTAGGCTCCTCAAGAGGTTTGGGGAGGGAGAAGCCCAAAAAAAAAATCGGTGTTAAATCAGCAGCAAAATCTAAATATTTTGGGGCTTTATTTTAGAAACCCCCCAAAATCCCATGAGTGCTTCAAGGATTTTGATCAAAGCTCCAGGAAGGAATTTTTGGAAGAAAGTACGGGTTTTCAATCGGAAAACGATTCCAATCATCCAGTTTTCCTAGAGAAAATACTGGTGTTGAATTGGAAAAGAATTCCAATCATCCAGTTTTCCTAAAGAAAGTATAGGTTTTCGATGGGAAAACAATTCAAATCATCCCGTTTTCCTAATGAAAATACTGGTTTTCCACTGGAACACAATTCCAATCACCCAGTTTTCCTAAAGAAAAGACTGGTGTTGAATTGGAAAACAATTCCAATCATCCATTTTTCCTAAAGAAGACACTGGTTTTCCACTGGAAAACAGTTCCAATAATCCATTTTCTGTCTCTCCTAAAAAACATGCTCGTTTTCTATTGGAAAACAATTCCAATCATCCAGTTTTCCTAAAGAAAATACTAGTGTTGAATTGGAAAAGAATTCCAGACATCCAGTTTTCCTAAAGAAAAGACTGGTTTTCCACTGGAAAACAATTCCAATCATCCAGCATTTTCCACCAGGGAGCTTCTCTACACCAAATAAACCCCAGAGTTTTGTATTTCTAGCAACAAAACCCCACGTTAGCCCTACACCGTGTTTTCCATCCTGCCCATGGCATTCCCACCTCAGAAAATAAGGAATGAGAAAGGCAAACACCAGGATATCCAACCTTCCCTTAATCCCTGGGGGCAAAAGGCACCTTTGGCCAAGCTCAGAAGTCTCGGGAATTGTCTGGCCAGGTGGAGAGGAATGTGTGGATTTTCCTTCTCCTCCAACAGAGGAACCTTTCCCTCTGGATTCCTGCTTTTCCCAGCTGTCCCACTCACCAGGGTGAAGTCCCAGTGTGGTCCTGGAGTCAGGAATGTGAAGGAGCTGCCTCTCCTCAGGGGGTACCTGTGGGAAATGAAAGGATTCAGGTGAATAAATCCCAGCTTTGATGGTCCTAAAGCCCAGTGGCTCCTTCCTGGAAGAGCCCTGGGAATGCTGGAGCACAGATTTCAGGAAGGAGGAAGCAAAAGGATTGGAAGGATTCCCAATCCGGAGGTGTTGGATTGAAAATCCTGGTTTTCTACAGTAAAGGGATCTGTGGAAAAACCTCCCAGGTTATATAATAATATCTAATAAAAATTATATAAAATAATAAATCAATACAAATTAAAATATAACCATGGTAAAAATAATATAAAATAATAATTACTAATGTTAATAAAATTTAATAACAACTATAATCATAATATATAAAACAAAAATTAATTAAAGCAATAAAAGTTATTAATACAATATGAAACAATAATAACAATAATTAGAATATCTAAACCAAAAAACTAAAGCAATAAAAGCTATTAATAAAATACAAAACAATAAAAATAATATAAAACAATAACTTAAATAAAACAATATAAATGAATAAAAATAGAAAATAATATAAAATAGAAAACAATATAAAATAGAAAATCATATGAAAGAATAATAATTAAGAATAACTATAATTATAATAATAAATTAATAAATTAATAATAATAAACCCAAAACATTAAAATATCAATCAGTAAACCCAATAATGTAAAATAATGCATTAATAAAAAACGTAAAAATTATAAAAATTAACAATGAGAAACATAAAAATAATAAGGGGGATAATAAAAATGATTACTTATTGTTATTTATAATAAATATATAAAATATTGATAATATAATTAGAAATTAATTTTCTTCTTCCAGAAGAAGATCAATATTTTAGGAGGGAACATAAGGTTATAAGAACTTTCCGTGGCAGACGAGGAGAACCCAGTCGGCTTTATCTGCATTTTCCCCCCAGAAATCCCTTTTCATGGTGACTTTTGCTTTGCATTTCCCTGTAAATGCACAGATTTTTCCTTCAAATCCCAGGTTGAGAAGGAGTTGAAGCAAGGGCTGGAAGCCTGAGCTGCTCCTGCCTCATCCCTTTAGGAAGGAGCAGTGTCCAGGCAGCGGATTTTGGGGGTTTGGGATGACCCAAAACTCATCCGGGAGCAGCAAACGGTGAATTCGGATGTGGCCCTGCAGCTCCTGAAATCCCACCGGGGAATATTCCACCTGCTCCAAGGGTTCAGGAAGAGCTGCCTTGGGAGCAGGGAATATGCTGAGCAAGCAGCATTTGCAGTGGGAATTCAGGAAGCAGGAATGTTGTCCTGGGCTTTCAAGTGGTTGGAATAGAACATACAGCATTTAAGTTACATAGATTTAAATATTTCTATGTAGAGGTGTCTGAAATGAACACCTAAAATATGAAAACATAAATAGATATGTAAAACTATATATAAATATATAACACATCAATGTATCATGTATATTATATATTGCATTATATATAACTATTATAATTAGACATTAAAAATACGTATTATAAATGATACATGTAATGAAAATTTATAATGAAAAGAGAGAATAAAAATATATTATAAAATATAGATTATAAAATTATAACATATAGAATACATAATATGTAATATTATAAATTATATCATAAATACAATGTATATTATAAATGTATATTATTAAATAACTATAAATACATTAATATATATGTCTATATATAAATAAATTTATATTTATATTATAAATATAAATTATAAATATATTATAAAATACAATGTATATTATAAATAAATATAAATTATATCATAAATACAATGTAATATTATAAAATGTATATAACAAATTATACTAAAATTGTAATATATAATATCATAACATATATTATTATATTTTATAATATACATTATATATTATATATTGTATACATTATATACATTATATATTATATAATATACATTATAACATATGATGTAAATTATATAATATATATAATACACGATAGGTTATAAATATTATAACGAATTATAAGAACTTCATTATAATATAAGGTGTATAACATTTTATGTTATAATATATATTATAATATGTACTATTATAAATTATATCATATATACAATATATGATAGGTTATAAATATTATAATGAATTATAAGAACATTATAATAGATATAATATCATAACACATCCTATTATATGTTATATAATAGTATACGTAATATTATAAATTATATAATGTATAGAATGTATGATATAAATATTATAATGAATTATAAGAACAGTATAATAAAATTATTAAAAATATAATATATATAAATAAAAATAATTTTTAAAAGCCTGTTCCAAGTCCCACGAGCACAAATTCCAATCCCTGTAAAACCAGAGGAGGCTGCTCCTCTCAGCCCACAAAAACCTTCAGGGATTTTTGGGATCAGCCAAACCCTTTAACCCCCCCTGTTTGTGACGCTGCTCCAGAAAGGGAAGTGGCACTTCCAAGAGCCGCATTCCAGGGATTGCTGGAAACCTCTGGAAGGGAACATTCTGTGGGATGTGGAAGAGTACAAACTGCTCAGGAACAAAATCAGGGAACGGGCATTGGATTTCTGCGAAATTTCAAACAGAGACGTTCTTTTCTCACGAGGAAGAAAAATCCTCGCTGCTTAATCCCAAAGTTTAGGAGTTTGATGGAACTTTGCCGGAGAAAAGCCAAGAGGGAAGGAGCGCTCTGCAAACGCAGCCACCAGAACGGAGCCTCAGACTCCCAAGGTTTATGGTTTAGGAAGCAGGAGCACTGTTGGATTCCAGGAATCTTCATTCCTGACACCAGCAGCAGCCAAATGGGGGCCTGGAAGCCGCATGAGGCTGGAAAACTGTTTGGAAAAACTCCCAGCCATCAATATCAAGGTTTTACAGCCACTGGTCCTCCATGGAAAGGAGAAAGGGTTGCGGAGGACTGGAATTCACTTGGAAAGCTCACGGGAAAAGGAGTTGTAGGGATGGGGCGGGGGGTGATGGAATTAAGGTTCAAAAATCAGGGAGCTTCATTTTTCCAGTTCTCCACAGGATTGGGAGAGGAATTTCTCCAGCTCACACTCCGCCATCTAAACTTGGGAACGTGAGGGGGCAATGGCTGCCCACTGCCAGAGGGCCTGGATAGGTGGGAGATTGGGAAGGAATTCCTGGCTGGGAGGGTGGGGAGGGGCTGGAATGGATTTCCCAGAGAAGCTGTGGCCGCCCCTGGATCCCTGGAAGTGTCCAAGGCCAGGTTGGAGCAACTTGGGATAGTGGAAGGTGTCCCTGCCCATGGCAGGGGGTGGCACTGGATGGGATTTAAGGTCCCTTCCAACCCAAAGCACTCTGGGATCCTGTGATTCCATGGAGATGGAGGTAGAGATGGCTCCAGGCTGGGCTTTTGTTTCTCAGAGAATTCCTGTGGAATGCTGCTCCAAGGGATTAAAGCAAAAAACTAAACTCCAGAGAGCCCCTTGCAGGGCCTAAAGGGGCTCCAGGAGAGCTGGAGAGGGACTGGGGACAAGGGAGGGAGGGACAGGACACAGGGAATGGCTTCCCAGTGCCAGAGGGCAGGGTTAGGTGGGATATTGTGAAGGAATTGCTGGCTGGGAGGGTGGGGAGGGGCTGGAATGGATTTCCCAGAGAAGCTGTGGCTGCCCCTGGATCCCTGGAAGTGTCCAAGGCCGGGTTGGATCAACCTGGGATAGTGGAAGGTGTCCCTGTCCATGGCATGGGGTGGCACTGGAAGGGCTTTAAGGTCCGTTCGGTTCCATGATTCCATGATTTCCTCTTCGGTGGTCCAAGTAAAGGAACCAAAGAAGAGAAGAGGGCAAAGCAGAAATCAGAAACTGTTCCTTCCCACATCCCACAACAGCCAGAGTGATCCTCCTCCCTTTCCAAGGCCAAATACGTGGAGCTGAGATGTGCCAGGAACACCAGGAATGAGCACGGACAGATATGGAGGGAAGCAGATCCTGGTGCAAAGTGGCAAAAAAGCCCTTTAGGGAAAAGCAGCCTCTGCCATCCCAAAGCTTTGTCCCATCTCATCCCAGTGTTCCCTCTCCAGTCACCTCCACGAGGCTCCATTTAAGTGACTTCCCTGCACAATTCCTGGATTGTTCTCTTCTGCCAGGGCCTGCAGAGCTCTTCCAAGAGCCCAGTTAATCACCTCCATGACTCCCACGTGTAATTCCATGCTCGGGGATGACTCAGGACCGCTGGGATGGGCATCCCTGGCACAGGTGAGTGAGAGGTCAGGGATGAGCAATCCTGGAAGTTTTCCCTGCTCCACTCAGGAGCAGAGCTGTGTGCTGAGGCCTTGCTCAAAACACGGGATGATGGATTGAAAGGAGCCTGGGAATAATGTTTTAGTACCTGGAGAGAGCAAAACAAAGTGCCCTGCTGGTGGCAGCTTGGATATATTAACTGCCCTGTTTATTGCTGCAAAGCTGTTCCAGGATCCTGCACATCCAGAGATATCCCTGTTGCGTCACCCAAACAAAGGGGCTGAAGTTGGGGCACATCCTTGAAAAAGACCTTTCCTGATGGTCTGTCTCCAGCGTAATCTCCTTCCCGGAGACAGGACGAGCAGATCCAGCCTCTCTCCTTATCTCACCAGGCTCAGGACGGGCACCAAGTGTTCATTAGACTCGGCTGATTCATATTTCCAGGCGATTTAAAGACCTCAGGGTTATGTGGAGGCACAAAAAATAATCCCCGGGGCGGAGGGGGGGTTGGTAAAACGCTGCAGCAACACGTTGGCAAACACCAAAATCCCTCCAAATCCAGCAACTTGTGAGGCTGCACAGAAGAGAACAAACATTCCTTGTTTTGGTACCCCTCTGTTTGCTTCGAGAAATGAATGTTCCAGGCTCCTTCCCAAGAGCAAACCTTTCCAGAGCCTGTTAAAATAGAGATTGCCACGGAGAGATTAACCGGGGAGTATCTGGAAGGTTAAAAGAGGGAACGGCTGTTGGATCAGCTGGAAACATTTGGGAAAAGCAGCTCCCAAGGAAGTGCTGGACACCAAAAACCTGTCGGGCCACATAGCAGGGGAGGAGATGTGGCCCCAATAATCATAATAGAGGAAGTTTGGGTAATTTAGGAGATAAAGGATTGATAAAGGCAATTGTTTCAGGTTGAAAGCAAGCTGAGGAAACACTCATTGTTCCCCACCTTCCTTGGATAAACAGCCCAGGATCCTAGGGATGGAGGAAGGGTCGTGATTGCCTTCGGTTCTGGGCACTGGGCTGTGAAGTTCAGAAGGGAAGGATAAACAGCGGTGGAAAAACACACACTTAATCTTATGGCAATTCCTCAAAAAGCAAATGTTCCTGTCAAATACTTCTTCAGCATCTTTCTGTTGCTTGTCTTCACACTTCTATTTTTTTTGGGTGTGTTTTGACTGTTGCTGGTTTTTGTTTGTTTTTTTTTTAAGGAAGGAGGAGGGGGAAAAAACAAAATATAAATAAGATTTTGGGGTCAACAAGAATGCAAAGACACCCAGAAAGGGTGTGTTGGAACAGCTTCCCATTAGCCAAACCAGAAGAGCTTCACTCACCAGGAGCAAATTCCCATCAATGTCCTTTGAACCGTTTTTTCTCCCTTTTTACTGTAAATCCACACTGCCTAATCAGCACCATTCACAGTCTGAACCCTATTTTTTTTTTCCTTTCGGACTTATTCTTGATGACTTCTCCAGGAAACTGCAGCACTGCTTTGATCTGGCAGCTCCCTTCACTTTTTTTTTAAAGCTCCAAAATACATTCTTCAGGCTGGGCAGCAGTTCTGCGTTTCCTTCCCCTCTGACTTCCAACCTTGGGTTTTTTTTTTTCGTTTTTTTGGTGGTGTGTGTTTTCAGAGCGAGCTGTTCTTAAATACAAACCCCTTGCAGCAGTGAAACACCCGAAAGGTGAATTGAACAGCAACAGGAGTAGATTAAAAGGGAGTTTTTCCCCCAAACAGGCGAGTTCCTGTTTGGAATGACAGGAACAGAAAAGCTCCACAAAGAGCTGTTTGAATTTGAATTTAAAGCTTTTTTTTACGGGGGGGGGAAAAACCAACACAAAACCTCTGGATTTTTCCAGTTAATATTTCCACTCCACCAATATCCAGAGGCCTCCCAAGAGCTGTGCAAACAAACCCCTGGCTGAGGGGCACTCAGAGCTGGGCTTGTCGCTGGTGCCTTATCTTGAAAAGCTCCAGGGGGAAAAAAAAGCAGCCTTTTTGGGAAGGAAAAATCTCCTGACAGCCATTTGAAAGGTCTCAGGGCAGCACACAAGAACTCAGCCCTTCGAGGGGCTGCTGAGCCCAGCCCCAGTTATCCAGGGAGCAATGGAATGGTGGGCTCGCTCCCTGGAAACATGGTTTGGAAAGCTGCAGTAACTGCCATCAGGAATTCCAGCGGTTCCCAGCTCTCCAAAAGCCAGGAAAACCCATGGAATTAAGTAGCAATGGAAGCCTTCCAAGCCAGGGACAGGAGTGGGAACTCCTTGTGCTTTTCAGACGCTCTGGAATTGCCATTATTTGGTTCTTTTCTGTTGGAACAAGCTCTGCCTGTCCAAGGCAGCGCCTGCAGAGGCTCTGGGAAGGTTTCAGTCGGAGAAGGAACATTCAACCAGTGTTTAAGTGGTTTTAGGAGTGCTGTTCCATTCCAGAAGGGTTTTTGCTCCTCACAGGTCCTGGAATATCAGAGCCCTTTGTGTGGATTGCTGCAATCAGCAGCACTGAACACGAGCAGATAAGCCCCAAGGAGATTAAACATGCCCTGATATCCTGGAATAATCAGCCTCCTGACCTGGGGGAGCCGCACATTAACAGCCTCTGCACTTGCCAACACAGCAATATCCAGCTCTGGGGGAGGACTGGAGGGATATCTTTCCACCACACACTTCCCTCCTGACCCAAACATCTTCCTTCCAGTTGCCTCCATGCTTCCCTGCCCGGTTCCAAGGCAAAGCTGGTCAATCCCAAGCTCCCTGACGCTGTTGCTGAGGCTGGCAGGGCTTTGTGCAGGAGAAAGGGAAGATACTTTCAGTGGGAAAAGATTTTTTCAGTGGGACAAGATCATTCCAGCAGGACAGGATCCTTTCAGTAGAACAAGATCTCCTCAGTGGGACAAGATCCCTTCAGCAGGACAAGATTCCCTCAGTGGGACAAGATCATTCCAGCAGGACATGGTCCAGGCTCCTCTTTTCCCCACTCCAATCCCTTTCCAAGTGTTTGTCCAGGGATGCAGCAGTGACATGGACCAGGTGCCAAGAGTCCCCTGTGAGGGTTATTTGCCATCCCAGGGAGTTCATTTATGACATAACTCTGCAAACATTGGACTTGGCCAAGCTCAGAGGGAGTGAACAGGAGCCTGGGCAGGGAAAGCTGGGAGCTGCACCGCTGGGAGAACTCCGCAGCAGCACGGACCAGCCTCAGCTGCCAACTGCACCAGAACCATCCCAGGGAACCTGGATGAAGACCCACGGAAACCCTGGATGCTTGGAGCAGTCCAGGCCACAGCCAAGCACCGCTGGACAGGAGCTATGGTGTTCCAGAAGTACAATCCCTCTTATAAGGCCACGGGAGGCAGCTGGTGTGCCTCAGCCTGAGCAGCATAAAATCATGGAATTAAGGGTTGGAAGGGACCTTAAAGATCATCCAGTTCCACCTCCAATCCCTCCCACTAGCCCAGGTTGCTCCAAGCTGGCCTTGGACACTTCCAGGGATTTGGCATCCACAATCTCCCTGGGGAAACTATTCCAGGCCCTCACCATCCTCAGAGGGAAGAATTTCTTCCCAATATCCCACCTAACTTTCCTCTCTTTCAGTTTGTACCCCTTATTCCATGTCCTGTCACCGCACCTCTTCATGCCAGTGATGCCCCAGCGCATCCCCCAGCTCTTCCCTGTCCTCCATCCATGGAATACAGGGGCAGATTCTCCTCCCCACAAGTGCAAGGGCAGGGCTGCACCAAGGGAGCTGCCTTCTCCAGGCAGGAATTCCTGCCTGCAGGCATGGAAGGGAGGATTGGGGGGGATAATTCAGCCCTAGAAAGAGCAAAACTTGCTTCTTCAGGAAGAGAAAAGTGAAAGCTGCTGACAGGAGGACCAACATCTGATCCAAGATTAAGGGCTGGTTCTGCCTGCTCCATGAGCTATTTGTGTTCCCTTTTCCAGGGATGTGATGCAACCACGGAGGAGGAGGAGGGGGAAGAGAGCTGGAGGAAGCAGCAGAGAAGATTTTCCAGGCAGAAAGGGACCTGGGAGCTGGGATGAACAGGAACTGAAGAGGAGCCAGCAGTGCCCAGGGGGCCGAGAGGGCTGGCTCAGGAAGAGTGTGGCAGCAGGAGCAGGGCAGGGATTGTGCCGCTGGACTCGGCGCTGGTGAGGCCACCCCTCGAGTGCTGTGTCCAGCTCTGGGCCCTCAGCTCAGGAAGGACATGGAGGGGCTGGAGCAGGGCCAGAGCAGAGCAGCGAGGCTGGGCAAGGGACTGGAGCACAAGTGCTGTGAGGAGAGGCTGAGGGAGCTGGGGGGGCTCAGCCTGGAGAGGAGGAGGCTCAGGGCAGACCTCCTCACTCTCTGCAAGTCCCTGACAGGAGCGGGGAGCCGGGGGGGGAGTTGGTCTCTTCTCCCAGGCAGCTACCAGT
>VZRE01016443.1:0-111427 GCA_013396775.1 Cephalopterus ornatus
CACCCTCATGGTAAAGAATTTCTTCCTGATACTTCATCTAAATTTGCCTTCTTTCAGTTTAAAGTCATTCCCCCTTGTTCTATTACTACATGCCCTTGTCAAAAGTCCCTCTCCAGCTCTCTTGTAACTCCTTAGATACTGGAAGGCTGCCTAAACGTCTCCCCAGGGTTTTTTCTTCTCCAGGCTGAACAACTCTCTCAGCCTGTCTTCATAGGAGAGGTGTGCCAGCCCTCTGATCATCTTCATGGCCCTCCTCTGGACTCACTCCAGTGCTTCCTGTGCTGGGGACTCCAGAGCTGGATGCACTATTCCAGGTGGGGTCTCATGAGAGCAGAGGAGAGGGGCAGAATCCCCTCCCTCTACCTGCTGGTCACGCTGCTTTTGATGCAGCCCAGGGAACAAATGACTTTCTGGACTGTGAGCGTGCAATGTCAGGTCATGTCCAGCTTTTCATCCACTGGTACCTCCAAGTCCTTCTTGGCAGGGCTGCTCTCAATCTTTTCACTCCATAGCTTGTATTGATACCAGTGGTTGTCCCAACCCATGTGCAGCACTGTGCACATGGCCTTGTTGAACTTCATGTGGTTCCCGTGGCCCCACTTCTCAAGCCTGTCCAGGTCCCTCTGCGCTTGATCCCACTATGTCATTGATGAAGATATTAAACAGTACTGGTCCCAGTACAGACCCCCAAGGGACACCACTTGTCACCCATCTCCATCAGGACCTTGCACCGTTGACCACTTCCCTCAGGATACGACCATCCAACCAATTCCTCATCCAAAATCATCAGTCCAATACAGTAACAAAACATCCATTGTTGGAGAAATTGATCAAAATTTGATTAAAGTTTGGGATTTTTTCAATGTACATGGCATATTTCAACTAGTATTTTTCACTGAGAAAAAAGAAATTTGTGAATACTAAGTGAATTTCTGTTTCTACTAAAATCCATTGTGACCTAAAGTATTTTTTGGCAAGCAAGCAGTGTATCGTCGGTTTTTCTATATTCAACATAGAGTGAGAATTATTTAATGTATGGCTGAATTATACAAATAAATGTATTTGTGTCAGATCTTCATGGTTTACAGACAGTAAATTTAAAAAATACAGCCTGCATTTAGCTATATTTTCTAATGATTACACCATCTTGTAATGTGTAAAATGAAAACAATTCACCATTAATGATGTTGAGTATTAAATAATTATCACATGCTTGTTTGTTTAATTCAAGTTTAGAAATTATGTACCTTTTTTATTCTGGAAACTAAAAGCAAAGATTACTTAACATTTTTCTGTCAAGAAAATTTACTGTTACAATTATTCATTTTAGAAGTATGTAATGATACGCTGTAACTAAATAGATATTCACTAAAAGATACTCGTGGGTCTTTGTTTCTTCACAGAAATTTCCAACTGAAGGACTTGCAAATGTTGTTCGAAACGTATTTGACTTTGACTCCTACAACAATGAAATGCGTGAAATTTTGTACAATACTTTGCACAAATACGGGATACCTATTGGAGCAAAACCGACTAATGTACAGCTGGCCAAGGAGTAAGAATAACATAAAATATATGTTAAGAAGACATATGTCTCATGATCACTTTTTATAATGTGTTATCTTGCTGCTAACTGATTTAAAAACAACCTGGAATGCTTGGAAGTCAATCCTCCCCTGGTTCAAATTTATGATCTTCCAAATAAGCTACAACAATATAAATTATTTCATAATAGAGTACTTGCTTATTATTACATTTAATCTTTAATGTCCATGTACATATTGATAGCCTGTAAGGTTAACAGTTACATCTTAATAAAGGGAAATACTTGTTTCTTCTCCTGTGTTTTTAATTGAATTGCAACACATTTTTGTCCAGTTATTTATCATCTAAATCTATAGGAAAAAAAGTTGTCTTCGGTGGTAGTTGGATTTTGTCTTTGATGCTCACAAAAGGCTCAACAAATTATTTCTGCCGAATGGGGCAATTCATGTAAGGTCTAGGAGCTATTTTTGTATGTTTCTGTAAATCTCTATTATTCTTGAATTATATTACCAGTTGATATATTATATCATGTACTTTTTTTCCAGAGGATAGAATCAAAATAGCTTCATTGTGTATTAATGCCCTCTGCCCTTCAAGCCCCACCCCACTCCCTGAAGGGGCCTTTACTAGAAGGCTGGAAAGGGGCTTTTGACAAGGGCATGTAGTGACAGGACAAGGGAGAATGACTTTAAACTGAGAGCAGGTTTAGATTAGGTATTGGGAAGAAATCCTTTACTATGAGGGTGGTGAGGCACTGACACAAGTTGCCTAGAGAAGTTATGGATGCCCCATCCCTAGAAGTGTCCAAGGCCAGGATGGATGAGGCTGTGATCAACCTAGTCTAGTGTAAGGTGTCCCTGTCCACAGCAGAGGGGTTGGAGCTAGATGATCTTTAAGGTCCCTTCCAACCCAAACCATTCTATGATCCAATGATTCTATGAAACAAATGTAATTCATTCTTCTAAAATTCACAGGAAACAGGCTTAAGTAGATCATATTGAAAAGCAATTGGAAAACTTACTCTGTCTTGAACTTTAATACATAAATTATTTTGAAGAAACAAATATTTCCCTTTCATGGAGAAAGCTTTATGGATATATGGAAAATTGAGTTTGCCATGTGACACATATATTTTATATTTGCTGAGGAGGGACTGATTTAAATGGCATGATGTCTTGATATTACTCCAGTGCGGGTGACCATGCACTGTAACAAATTGCCCAGAGAGGTTATACTGTCTCCCTCACTGGAAATATTCAAGAACCATCTGAATGCAATCCTGTGCCATGTGCTCTAGGATGACTCTGCTTGAGCAAGGAGGTTATACCGGATAACCTACTGTGGTCATTTCCAACCTTACCCATTCTATAATATTAAGTGTCCATGTGTATGTAGGTTTCTCCTGCTGGAGTACTACTGTTATCATATCTAACATCTTACATATAACTATTCAAAAAGATTGGCAGTGTAGTGCCTGTGGTGTACCTTTTGATTTTGATGACAGGATTACTGCATGCCTAGGGAACCAGAAACTAGAATTTCTGCCTAATTGACAGTACACACCTGAAACTCTTGCCACAGTTTCTTTGCTAAAAGTCTCTTGGTAACTTCTCTTTTAAAGAATTATGACATTTGTCATAGTTTTTGAGAAATTTGCTCTTTGTATAATTTTTAGAAGTCTTAGATTTGGGAGAGGACTCTTTAGTAATGAGAAGATCAGAGGCTTAGGAAGCATAAGAGAAAGACTGCTGTAGTTGGGGGCAGCTCAGTCTAGAAGTGATAAAATAGAAGAATGCATTACTTATATTGATGCAATTATATTGAATTAAAGATAATCACCTGATCATTTTTAATTCATCACTGAGGTTTTATAGGATAGGTAACACCAAGGATGATAGACTTACAAGAACCCCACAAGATGCTCATCAAAAACTTCACTTGACTGGCAGCTATGAGCACGTTCTTTGTACACTGATACCCTAGGGGAGGAGAAACTACAGAAGCGGTTCACATACAGTTGATAAAAGGAACATTTTCTTAGATCTAACCATCTGGGCTGACCACTTGGCTCTCATGATCCAGAAATCTGGGTCTCAATCCCTCACTACAGCTGGAATTTCAGGTTATCCTACTGCTCCATTGCAGGACAGCCTTGCTGTTGATCTTGCTGTTGATTTGACCTTATGGAGCTTGCAGGCCACAGATAGATCACCTTGAATTACAGACATACCTTTCATGAATGGTTTCAGCACAGCTGATTCTGCCTTGAGGTAAAAGAACATGGAGATAATCTCTTCAAATCTACTCCAGTCCATAATTGCAAGCTCCCATGCTGGACACATTGAGGTAATTTGGTATATGATGTTTGGACCACTGCAGAAAAGGTACTAGAGTACTGACCTCCTCTCTAATGTTTTCCATGAATCTGAGAGGAGGATAATGGTGCTTATGTAGTCCATCCCACTACCTTAAGGAAACCTTATCTTTTTTTTTTCATGATTCATGCCTGAAGACCTTCAGAGATGGAATTCTAAAACTTCCCAAAAGAAGTCAGTCTTGTTTCTAAATATCCTTGCCATTAGAAAGTCACCTCTCAATCTTTCCTCTTTTTTAAGGCCGTTGGTTTTTTTCTTTTATGCTCCCTCTCTTCACTTGATTTGTGTCTCTCTTTAAACATTGTGTGTGGAACTGGGCAAGTTTGTTTCTGCTGGAGCCAAGTAAAGTGCAAATGTAGATGTATAGAGATGTGTTTCATGCCACAGTTCCTTTTAAAAAGCTCAGTATGTTTGCATTTCTTTCAGTGTTTAACTCATCTCTAGTTTTCTAAACGTAAACCTCAACATCCTTTCTGCAGAACCCTCCATAGCTCTTATCCTGTCGTTGCTTTATGTAATCAACTTCCTTCATGCTTACATTTTTCTTACTTTCTAGTATTTTTTCAGATTAGTTCTGTGACTTGTCAAGATGACTTTGTGTTTCAAGCTTGTTTTCCTACCTGCTTCTAGGCTCTCACAAGTTGACAGTCTGAAGGTTTACCAGGTGTGATTTCTACGTTGTTCTAGCAAAAACAGCATACTCCCACAGATCACTTCTGTGCTCCAGTCTTAATTTTCTAGACTTTTAAGACTTACTAGTTATCATAATAAATTGTTCATGGTTTCTACTAAGTAACGAGAAAACTGGGATGGTGGTCCAAACCAATTCTGCCCAAGGATGTTAGTCAAACCTACAGAAAAATCATTGTATAAGAATACAAATCCTGTACAAGTAAGAAGTTTTGGAATATAGAAGCATTTCCAGGAGATTCTAGGACAGGAAAATCATTAGAGTGAAATGCTCACTCCTTTATACAGGTATCTTCTGGCATGTCTTATATCAAATGATTGGTGAATCTTTATTTTAATAAGCTTTGGAGAAGTCTGTCATGTACTACTTAATATAAAACTTGTATAAATCAGAATTATTTAAATTGCTGCTGAAACATAACTGCTGTAAATACAGGAAAAAAATCCATGAGGCACAGCGGCAACACACTATAATACAGAGTCTCAACAGAAGAAACTTTAGAGTTGTATCCAGCTGAAATTACAAGGGAAATTGAACAAATGCTAGCAGTGAGCCTTATGGGAATTTTAGATTAGATGATGGCTAATGACCATTTAGAAAATAATTCTTGCAGTAGTTCTTTTTTGGGGATAGAAATTGATTTGTAGATACTAATTCGTTTATTTGCAAAATTAGTGTCATATATTAGACCTGTAAAGTAATGCTTTACTCAGGCTTTTTGGTTCCTAGAGTTATCTTTTTTCCCAGACACGATAACCATTTTTCAAGGCATTGATATGTTCCATATTGTCAGTTTGTAAACATTATGATATTGTCTGTCCCTCCTGGTGTCACCTGTCCAGTAGTTTATAATTTTTATCAGTATTGTGTGGAAAGCAGATGGCTTGTCTATGATGCTTTGCCAAGACATAGTGGGTAAAATAAATTACTCATGGTACTAACTCGTTATGTTTCTTTATGTACAACTACACTTTGTTTTTCCCATTGACATCTGTTGCATCATAATTGTCTGAACTCATGTTAATCTGCCAATTTGGTGCACAGTTTAGACCATCTGCAATTTCTAGGTAAAACAGCATTTAGCTCTAATTCTGACATTTATTCTTGATGAAATTGCCATTCTGTACTTTTCCTCCTGTCACGATTACATCCAGGTGCTTGCTATAACTTGAATATTTTTTTTTACGTTAACTGAATTTTCTATACGTAATATAAATATGTACATTTTAACAGCTTTAATTTTCCCTTGAGACCGGTCTTTGGTGGGTTTTTTCCCCCCCCCGGTAATCTATAGTTAATTGTTGGATATGTCTCATGTCATATATGTCTGTTGTCCATCCTGTCCATTGTGGGGGCAGCTGAGGGTGGGGTCTGCACTTGACTGTTAGGTAACAGTTTTAACATATGACTGTTCTGAATATCTACTGCTTATATTTTTAATCAAAATATGTTTGAATAAATTGAGGACAACTGGCTGGTAAGGAATTTTCCTTGTTTCAGACTATATCTTACTTTAGTCCACAAAGGTTACATGGGCTGGAAGTCTTTTCAACTACATGGAACACAGGCTATTACTTGAATAACACATTCCGTGCCAGCATTGAGCTGGTTTACAAGATCATGTATTAAGCAGTTTTGTTGCCTGTCATAGTTCATGTCTGCAGCTGTACTAGTCTGGTAGTGAAGAATTTGCATTCAGTGGAACTTCAGTCTTACAAGATTCATAGCCATTTTCCAGTGTGTTCTCCAAAAACTAAATAAATAACTTTATGAAGCAGATTCTGTTGACTTTTTGAACTCAGCTGTTTGGTTTTTTTGTTGTTTGATTTTATTTTTTTAATGGCCTAAAATGAGTTCATTTTCTGAAATCAAAAATATAGAAATGGGAAGAAACTGTGTTCTGTAGGTGTCACTTTGAAAAGTTTTCTAGCACCATGAGAGAATTATCTTTTGACAGATCATCTCCCCTTAGACTGCTGTGCATGAAGAAACTCAGGCTAGATAGTAATTTTTTTTAGAATTGCCTCAGCAGCTGTAGGTCCCATTCAATCACTTTTCTGAACAAAATGCCTGCTTGTATATACATTTCATGGACAGCAGTAAAAAACAGTAGAAAACCAGGATCTAAAATTAAGAGCAAATAAACATTAAAATAAAAAAAATCTGAGTTTTCCTTAAGCAAAAGACTTTGACAGATCATAATCAAAGAACTGATCAGTTCTTGCTTTTAAATCTTGGCTTAAATTATTTACTTTGAAATCTTGTCTTTCTTACAAGATTAGTGCAGTCTGTCCTGTATTTTTTTCTGTTCTAAAAACCCTTTCCAGGTTTGAGAAAAGAAAAAATCACCGGTCACTCTGTACACCCCTAGCTGGAGAGAGCAGTGGAGTCTCAGTACTGTTTTTACCCAGCCGCTGCACTTTTTACACCCATCAGATCTCTTTGCCTTGCAGATTTTTGCCAGTGTTGACATTTCCATAGTGTTCTGTCTGTCGTTTAAGTAAATGTTATTTGGTTAATTAATTTGAAATACAGCAGTGTGGCAGGAGCACTGTGTGAAGCTTTTACTAGTACTGTCACTTTAAGTTATTTTAAAAACTTGCTTGTTAATTTTAACTCCTAGGAAAAGAAAATTTCCCTTCTTCACTGTGCATCATATATATTCACTAGATGAAAGCTGTTAAGATGTATACACATTTTCAGTGTGGGCATGTTCCAGTCCTTCTGCACCCTCAGTCTCTTCTGAAAGTTATTCAGGAGGCAGAACTTTAATGCCACCAGCTTCTTCAATACTCAGTCTTTATTGGACCCAGTTTGTATGAGAGAGCAGTGAGATGGAAAAAAAAAAATTGTCAGGCCCTAGAAGAATAAGATCCATATTACTCTTGACAAAGAACTCTGTATTATGAACTCTGCTTTCTGTTTTATTCTTAAATTCTGATCTACATTTCCCTGCTCCTTCCTGTTTATGGTGACTTGGTCTGCTGCCTCAGAGAAAGTAAATCATTTAGAAATGGGGAAGAGAAAAAAACCTCAAGAATCTAGGAGAAAGGAGAAGTCAGTTTTTCTGAGGGAAGAGAGGAACTATTAGCAAAGAAAATCTTTAGAATGCTGAAACTGAGTGGAAATGTTTTGTTTTTTTGGGAATGCAATCTGTAATTCTGATGCTATATAAAGCACAGTATTTGGTTAGAGCTGGTTATTTACATATGTTTTGTGTTACATTTTATAGCTATTCATGATTATTAGTAAAGCTGTTGATTTCTGGGATGTTGTCCATGGGAGTAAATGCGTAAGGAATTAAAACTAAAGTCCAAATCCTTGGGGAAGTTGATGTTCCACTGAGCTAACAGGAAATAATTATTCCTGATTATAGACATATCAGAGATTATGCTACTCAGACTCATAGAGCAAAAAGAAATCTGCAGGGTTCTTTTGCACACAAGACAGCTTGTGGCTCAAGAAATAACCAATGTTTTGCCGACAAATCGTTTAGAAACCCCAAATGGAAGACTATAGTAAAATTCTAGTTTGTAGACATCTAAATTGACTTGACTGTTTGCCTGTTATCTGACTGCATGAATATTTTCCACTAAGAATTTTGTATATGTTGAAATAGTGCATCCTGAAGTTTTTCCCTCATGGTGTTGAATGTTGTCATCTGCTATATTGTACTTGCTTGCTTTTTTTTTTTTTTTTTTTTGAGTCTGGCTTGATTTCTCTTCTTAGTTTGGGAAGAATTTTGGCTGGATTAGCTTGGTGTAAAGAATGGAAAAATTCAAACTGAAGTGAGGAAGAATTCGAAATTAATCACTCTGCAAACATTGACATCTATTAATATTCTTAATTAGGCAACAAACAGGCAATGAAGATTCTACTGGTTCCTTGACTAAGAGAGGGAATTAATGGGATGCACTTTCCTCATTACATGCCCCAATGGCATATTGCTGGCACCTGGATATTTATTTATCTGTAAGCACCAACAATCTATAGCATCCACAAAATTTTCTGTTTGCAAAAAGTGTCCTTGGGTATCTTGACTGTCTTGGCAGATGGTCCAAACACATTGAGGTGATGGAGGCTGAGCGTCTATCTGCCTCTGATTTCTGGCTTCTCCTGGTGGCTTGAGGTTTGGTGTCAATATACCATTAAGAAACATTAACACATACTTCCTACATGAGTAGCAAAGATTGGAGGAAGTTTGTGTTCATTTCCTGACTTTTTCTCTAAGTTTTTAGGGAAAACATAAAACAAAAATAAAATTCCCTGAATTTCATGTATAGTCCAACTGAAGTTTTTTGTTGTGGGTTGCTTTGGTCTTTTGTTTTGGCTTTTTTTTGAGATCCCTTCTTATTCTGAAATAGTATAAAGAAGAAATTAAGCAAACCTCTAATATCTAGAAGGGCCAGGTTAAATGGTGAGGAGAGTGAAAATAATTGTAACAGTAGGAATGAGAATCATCAGACAGGACAGAAGAGACCAAGCAGATACTTTTAACAAACAGTGTAAGAGAACTTCCTTAAAACAGACTTTGAAGATATTTATAGAAACTGGGAGGAAGAATGTCTTCTATTCTCTTGCCAAGTCCTGTAGCTGTACGGTAATGTGCAACGGCGTGTAACACGGAGTGTTGTTTTGATAGGAGGTCTCTTTAGGAGCAACTGATCCCAAGTTAAAGAAACCAAAAGTTATAAGTTCATTAGCTTGAAGGTATTCATGCCAGTTAACAAACTGCTTTCAGTAGTTGCAAATCGCTTCAGAGGAAAGAAATAAAAATTGTGTTGTCCCTGTTTTGCTGTCATGCTGCAGTGTCACGCACCAGCATTTTCTTTTCCTATATAAATGAGTTTTACTGTGGTCCCTATATTCCTTCCCTAAATAAAAGGCACAGAAATTAATAAATCTACTGAATGAATGAATTTACTTACCAAGGCAAGTAAATGTGGCTTTTGAAGATGTCCCTGTCCTTTCTGTAGGTGGTGTTGGCCAGAAGGCAATGGGGTATTTTCATGTCGGTATTCCTTTGCCTTTGTTCATGTGAGCAATGATAAAATAAATGGAAATAATTAATGGAAATTTTATTGCATTGTTAAATAGCTACAGTGTTTACTGTGCTTATTCTGCTGGTCTTTAGATGAGTGAGCCACTGACAGGAATTCCTTTAAGGGTTGCTATCACACCCTGCCTGATCCGAATAAAGCAAAGCAAAGAGATGATTTGAATATATTTTGCTGCATGTGTCACAAAACATCCTTTTTAATCCATTTTATATGCATTACTTCTTTTATGGTACTGCTTAGGTTGTGACTGTGTTAGTAATACACGAGACTAAAATTTTTGTGATTTAAAGTGTAAGAAGGAATGAAATTTTTTTAGCGAGGAATCTTCAGATGTATTTCATTAGAAAAATGCAGTTCTTTAAATTATTTATTCCATATCAGTTACTGGTTAATAAATGTACAGATTCACTTGTTCCTGTATTATTTGACAGACTGCCATTACCAGATCATACATTTATGGGCTACTGGAAAGTTGATCAGCCAGGAAATGCACAACAGAAACTGCTATGTCCGTCGGAAACTCAAAAAATAGATATAAAGGTTTGTCTTCTAAACTTTTTTTTTAATTCATATAATACTGATTTTATGTACTGGGACATGAAGAATCTAAAATATGATTCATTTCTTCAGGAAAAAGAATGTATACAAAGTGTGGTCCTTATCGTTTGTTCTTGGGGCTTTTATACTGACTAGAACAATTATCATTTTTGTATACCTAGCCCTCACACTGTAAGATATGCTTTAAAATCAGTAAGCTTGTCAGAAGTTCTTTAAAAGAGATTTTTGTAAGAATATTGAAAATACCATATGTGAAAGAACTTGGTAATTCTTTTGGAAGCTTGGGGTTTGCCAGTTTTCAGGCCCCAGACCTCAATTATTGGCTACAGTCAGAGACAGAAAAGAAAGCTGATTTCTTTTTCTATTTTGAGTAGAGTTGAATTCTTACGAGTCTTTGGCACTTCCAAGTTTGAATCTGAACCTTTGGTAAAATTTTATCTGCAGTCAAAGTTTCTAAGTCCTTCTCAGCTCTGGGTTCTTGGTTGAACTTAGTAATTATTAATCCAGTGAGTGAGGAAAAACCTTAACTTCTGATGTGGTGTAGGGGTGAGATTTAAACTGTATATAATAAGAAATTGCCATTGAACTTCATTGAAACAAAAATATTCTGGTTTTTTTCCTTGTCTGAACTGGGTTTTATCAGTACATGATGCCTCCTTCATGTCACTAAGCCATAATGGTTCCAAACCATTAAAAGACTAAAGAGAAAAGGCATAATGGTTTCTGTACTGTAAAGAAAATGGTAGTATGGACATTGAGAGAGCTGGCAGAAAGCATTTCCTTTTCCCTTTTGTTTAATTAGTAATTGGTCTGATTTTGGTGTTAAAGAGTATTATGTCTTGAAGAAGATTTCTGGATTTTCATAAAGAATGGAGAGTGGAATATTTAGGAAGCCCTCATTGTTATCATTTGTTTTAGGGCCCTGTGTACTTAAATATTCAAGGCTTTCCAGTGGAACGACATGAAGCCAGGTCCCTGAATTTCACTGAAGAACTTGCTTTTTGGACACTGCCTTTAGATGAAATTAACTTAGTTTGTGATGTCACTGTAACAAAAGGTACAGTAAGAGAAGCTACTAACTTTTGTGGTGATCCCAAGTATTATAAATAGTGAGATATCCTGGAGGTGATGAAGGACATGAATGTTGACTTTGTAAGTGTAGTAACAAGACTTCAGTGCATTTACAGTAGTGTAATTTCTACTTCTTACAGTAGTATATTTCTACATATGTTTGCAATGGAGTACAGGCATAATACTAGGAATTTTAATATTGGAATTAAGCATACATACTATGGGAATGGACTATAGGAATAATAATTTTTTATATCCACTTTTTTTTAAACAGTAGGTGAAATGCAAAATTAATCAGCCATTGAATTTGGAGTGTCATTTCACAGAGTCATTGTGGTCTTTGTAAGGATATGCATCCTTCTAAACTAAGAGAAAGATGTGTAATTAGAATAGAACACAGCCACAAAATTGCAAGTCTGTTTAATTTGTGTGTTCAACACTGCATTACTTAACAAAAACGATTCTTTGACTTTTCCACTGTCAGTTCAATTTTAATAAAAATCTTTTAACTTGGAGAGTGCTGTGGTTTTTTTCCCTGTTCTCATACTGATTAAAATTCTTTCTCACTGGATCAGGCCTGCCTTAGTTACCTGAACTACTTATGTCCCAAAGCGAATTGCACCATTGGGAATATTCATAAGTGTACTTAGCATTCATAATTTTAAACATGTCTAAACATTATTGTTGTTGTAAACAGATCATTAATGATCAATAATGGAATGATGCTTTTTCTACTTGTAGTCCAACTTTTAAATAGACTAGCAGACTTCTATGGCAACAAAACAGAAATTAGGTGGCTTTGTATTGATTTCAAGAATTATCTGAAATCGCTCAGGAAGTGATACATGTGAAAAGTTCTGTAAGGAACATACAAATTTTAAGGGAAGATAGGATAGAGAAGGAGGATGAACCAAGATTATAAACAAATAAAATCAAATGAAAAGGTTTTTTGCATACTATCAGCTGTCAGATGCTGTAGTCCTGTCTAGACAAATGTGTCTTGGACTACCTGTTTGTCAATAGTGTTACAAGATTCTGCCTGTTAATATTTAATCAGTATCAAGAGATCATTTCTCTCTTTATCTTCCTGTGTCAACAGAAGTAATTTTTCTGTACTTTTTGCTGTATTATCTGCCAAGTTTATGACACATCTATTTCCAGAAAAGCAATGCATAATGTCACTAGCCTTTCATTATTTTCTTTTCTTATTTCAGTAGAGGAACCTGAAAACGTTCTTTACGTTGCTACCTGCAATCCCGTTACTTTGTACTTCATGAATGTTTCTAGTAAGAGTGGATACTTTGTGGATCTTTATGACCTCTTCCCAAGAACGGTTGGAAGTGTCTGGCAACCTTTTGTGACTGTGGCTCCTCTGGGAAATCCACTCAAAGGTCAAGTGGTTCTACATGAAGAGGAGGTAAAAAAAATTAAAATGCAGCTGAATGTTTAGTGATGGGCTAAGTAGCATCATGAGGGTGGGATCACTGGCGACTCTTACCTCTGTAGAGTGAAATAGCCTGGACAAGCCTACCTCCTGCTGAATCTTCTCTCTTTTACTGTACTTGAATCTTGGGAATTGCCTTCAGCTTTAGTTTATACGTAGGGGTTTTCCTCTTGCACTTTTTAGCTGGATATTCTTGAATCTGAGTTCTACATGCTTATCTTACTTCTCTCACTGATAGAGGGAGATTGGCCTTCATGGGAGAAAGGGAGAGAGTGGATCAAGTTCAGGAGTCTCAGTCAAGCAGAATGTTTGCAAAGTGTGAAGTCCAGAGTAAGGTGTATTATGTGAACTTAAGTTCTGCTTCCTTTTTTTACTTTTCAAATAGTATATAAAAGAGATGTTTTCTGGCTCACAAAGTAAAATGTTGCTTGTATTTTTTTCATGCCACTATTTTTGATTTGTTTGGTGAATCCATTTCTCATTCTGTAATATCTGAAGTATCAAGATTAGAAAGAAGACTATGCAAGCCTTAACATCCAGGGTATCAGCAATGCAAATTTAGAACCACTGACAAGTTCTGTGTTGGTTTGACTCAAATGTTTTTTTTTAAAGACAAGTATTGCTTACTTTCGACTTTCCCTTGCTGTCATTGAACTGATTGTAACATTTCCAATTCAAAACTTCTTTGCTCAGGAGTGGTGCTGCTGTTCATTTTTTAATATTAATAATAGTTTATTATGTTACCTACCATGGTTTCACATGGTTACGTTACCTACTGTGGTTTCACATGGGCATGAAATCTGGTCATTGTTGTTGGCTGGTTTTTTCCTTTTCTTTTTCTGAATTTCTGCTGCACATTTTTCAGTAGGTGAGAGACTTGAATGTAGAAGAACTTTTCCTCCATTGAGTTGGGGTGTTAAATAATTTTCAGTCATTTCTAGTGTTTTTGTGATACTGATGTTCCAGGAATGATGTCAAACACTACAATTAAGCTCGATACCTTATGAGAAACACAATTCTGCCTTTAGTAGAAGTGCCTATGCCTTCTTTAACTTCACCTTGGATACTTTCCAATGCAAGTTGGAAAAAATATGATTCTGAGGTTACCTTCTTGTTAAACAAGTATAGAAGTACCGTTTGAGCTATTCTGAGTTGCACATAACACATTTCTTTGGTTCTAAATAATCCTTATTCTTCTTTGGTGGAATTGGTGCAGGAAACTAAAACAGATGGCAGTCTATCTTGTATCTAAAAATGTTTAGAATGTCTCACGCTTTTTAATGTCAATCCAGCAATATTCCTTGTTTTCTAATTCTCTAAAATTTCTACCGTTTTGTTTTTAACCAAATCGCAGTAGCATTTGGTGTCAGCAATGAAGCTTTTAAGAAAGATTCTTCTGTGAAGCTTTAGGTAGTTTTCTCAGTGTCTGGTTTTGTCTGTCCTCATGGAATATATTTTTCAGTGATAGTATGATATATATATTTTTAAGACTGAAAAAAAATTTGTTGTTTGGAGAGACTATTGTAGCTCAGTGTCCCTTTCCAGATGACTTCAGTCGAGCTGTAACCTCATATTTTTCTTTGGCAAAGCTTAAATATTGCCCATTTCAGACTTGCCTTTTCTTGGCGAGTGCTACAGGTGAATAAATCCTGTCTGTAAATAAGCCTGTTTTACACTGCTGGAAATAATACAGAATTAAAATATTTTGAATGTTTTGCATTATCTTAAGACTTTTTACATAGTGTTACCATTAAGGCAGATCTTACTCATTGGTTGTGAAAATATGTTTGATTTAATTACAAATTTGGTTGCAGAAAGTCATTGTATACTTATGACACTGTTCAAAAATAATTTTTGACTTCTTGAGAATTTAAGTAAGAGTCTTGCACATCTTGCATCAAAAAAAAAGATGAAAAGGAGTTCTTTTGTATACTGGATCCTTGTATCCATGGGCTACCTCAGCAATTTATTTGGGATTGGTTTTTAAGCAAGGCACCAAAGCACAGGTCAGACGAATGCTGCTGTTGTAGTCTTCACAGCTAAGGTTTTATTCCCAACTCCTTCTACAGTGGAGCCATGGAGAAATCATGTGCTCTGTGCACCTGTGAAATGAGGTGGATGTTGCTGTGTATGAAATTAAATCCATTATTATTGACGTTAGCAGGTAAGCATATGGTCTAAGATAATAATCCAAGTACCTTCTATATTTGCCAGGAGAATAAAGGTGACCTGAAGAGCATTTCAGCCCAGCTAAGGTAGAATATGGTGAATTGCCCTCTGGAAGTGCCTCTTTATACTGGTGACAGAAGGAGCCTTAACATATAGTCAAGATGACTTTTTTCAGGTGTGCTAAGGTCACTGGCAGGCATAAACTCAGAATTTGCAGCATTCACGTGTTAAGAAAAGTAGATTAGTGACACATCTGTATTTTGGGCAAGGCTACAAGAGTTAGCTACTTGTGCGAAGGGTGCATCAAAAAACAAGAAAAACAAGCAGTATATAAATGACGTATGTGATGCTTTAAAGGTTCGTTTGTGTGTATTGCAAAAGACCAAGAAGTATTAACAATATTTTTTAGAAATAAGAACTTGCATTTATTAAATGAAAAGGCCACTTGACAGCTGCTATTTCATAAATAATACAATCCATTAATTAGACAATACTGAAAGCATTTTTTTCCATTTTTTCTTTTAATAAAGATCTTTGGAGATGAATGCTTCTGACTAATTTATAAAAAAGAACAATTTAAATGGAAGATAACCTTATTGGAAAAGATGAGATGATGATATTGTGGCTTTTCAAAATAAGCTTGTGTGATTTATTTCACGGAAAACATCCATCTGGATTCACTAGAGCCCTCCAGTGAAATAAAATAAAAAATCACCATTCCTTCCTGTCCATTTAAATAAAATTTTACTGAAAGTAAACTCCTCAGGGATTTAACTTAATTGCACAAATGGGGTATTTATCTCATTTTAGAGCACATTTACATCTTCTTGGAAGAAAGAGTAAATGATTTGATTCCTCACATTGGCCATTGGTCTTGATGAATGCAGCCTGTTTTGCTTCTGTGTTTTTGTTCAGACTGAAGTGATAGACTTTGAAAGGACTTTTCAGAAATCTCAAGTAACTTCCTTGTAAGATGGGAATTGCATTAATCTTTTCGAAGCAGCAATGCCCCTGTCCATGAGTACTTCAGGGTGTACTACTTCCTTTTAAAGCTTTGTGCCCACCAATTACACTTTTTCTTTCTGCATCTATCAGTATTAGTGTTCAGAAGAAGAGCAAATACAGACTGAAAAGAATTTTGGTAACTCTATGCATGGTTTTATATGGGGTTGTAGGAGCAAAATGCACATGGAGAATTGATTTGCCTGTAAGTTAATAGCACACTTCCAGGTTTTTTTACACGCACTTCACTCTGCTGAAAGGCTGCAGCTGGACAAACAGAGTAACCTACTGTCTATGTGAAGGAGCACAACAATGTTCATCCAAGCAGTGTCCTGCCAGCATCCTTTAACTCTGCTTTCATATTTCTTGGTCAGGAAGTCGGGTAGAGAGAGAGGGAAGCGCTTTTCCCTGTCCCAAGTGCCACTGCAGTTCTGTCAAAGCTCCTTGATAACAAGGGAGTGAGGGAGTCTGTGACACAGAAACTGACACAGAGATCCACCTCACTCACTACACATAGAAGATGGCAATCATCCTTTAAAAGAAGACATTTTAACAGTTTGTGATCTGACCTGAAGCACATAATTCCTGAGTATGGAAGTACCTGTAACATAGTAGGAGTACCATCTGAAACCGTAATAGTCTGATGTATGTCTTCAGGACAAAGGGTGTGTTTTCTTCAAAAACTAGTAGATGTTATTTAATTATCTCCTTTTTTTCCTGGATATTATATAAGACTTTCCTTTTCTACAAGCACAAAGCTTATATCTCTACTTATCTCTAGTAAATCTCTATCCCCGTTCACTGAAATCTCGAGTACAATGTCTCCCAAATCATCTGAAAGACACCACTTGCATGAATTAGAATACCAGTAATCTGCTTGAATACATTTCCCTACCTCTGAAGATATGGAGGTTTGAGCCCCAAACCACAAATTCTTACACAGACTTTTTTCGCTTGTACCTGGTGAACAGTGTGTTAATATTTGTATCTGTGCCTACTATTTACAGTGTCAGGATTATTACCTGTGTATCACTCAAGGGATCCTTGAATGGCTCTAATAGAAAAGATGGGACAGGAGGCAAGAAGAGGTATGGAGGGATTACCCTGCCAAGCTAAAGATCAGCCTCAGTCTGAAGCTGACAGCTAAGAAGAGTCTGTATTTGCAAGCTTGCTTGCTCAGGACATGAGCATTGAGGGCAGAAGAGATCAAAACTGACAGTGAGTTTAGGGAGAAAAATACAAAAGGGTTAAAGCGAGTTATTTGTACTGTCCCACTCTGAAAATTCCCCAAGCTCTCCACTCTGCAAGACCATAAGGAACAACTTCCCATACCAGCAAAATGAAATCACAGCCCTGTTTGATTTACAGTTTGTAGAGGAAAATGCTGGCTAAAATAAAAACAGCAGTAAGGAAAGGGAAACTTTGAAGTAACTAAAAATAAAGGCATACCACTTCACAAGATTGGTTATTGCATCTGTCCAGAGCTTGGAATTCCAGACACTGGGGTTGGGAGGTCGCCCAAAGGTTACTTTTCTCCCAGTCAAGAACAAACACAGCAGAATTGCACACCAACGTCTTTTCCCAGCCCACTTGAAGAGTTGCCAAAGCTGCTCTTGGATGTGTTCACAAGTGACGCAAAATTCTATTCTTAAACACAGACAGAATATACATCAGTCACTTAGCACAGAAGGAAACCATTAACATCAAAAGGGGTGGAGTAGAGAGGCTTTTTATATTACCAACTGCTCTCATAAATTTAACGCTAAGTGGAAAAATGTAATTGATTCGTATGTGTTCTTTATCTCACGTGGAAGGCTAATGCATTGCTTTGGTACAGCAGTGCTGTTACAGAATTGTATAAATAAAATATAGCAGAAAACTAAAATCCAAAGCAAGTGCCCTTTTTTTTTTCCTGAACCACTTTTATATAATTTTGGTTTGTAATACATAAGCAAACTTCCTTTTTTAGAAATACTGAACTTGAACTGAAATTCCCAAATGCTTCAAATAACATGATAATATTTTAAATGCTTTACCATATTTAGTTTAAAATTACTGTCATTATTAAAGTTAACTCTCACAAATAATTTTAGTGAAAGTATGAAGTGTACCCAAAAAGAACAAAACCACTGTGACTCAGATTGTTTGTATTTGTTTTATTTAGGGGAATTTGTGGGAATTTATGTTTTACTTCCTTAACGTCTGTCGTGTGTTATTGCACATGTTGTACGTAGACAGTTTACTTTTAGTAAGTCCTTGCAGAACCTAATGTCCTTCCAGACCCTAACGTTTCCTTGAATGGCAAACAAAAAATTCAACCCAAGTCTTAATTAACTTGTTCCTTTGTACCTTTTAAATTTCATTTGATACAGTTAAGGTTGTCCCTGAATGACTCTTCTCTTGGATTCTTAGGTAAACACATTAGGAGCAGCTATAGTATTTTGCAAAAAGAAATGTTTGAAATGCTCCCATCATTTGACAACATTTGTGGACCCTGGGGCATTGAGAAATCTGAAGAAGTTCAAAATTTAGCATACCGAATTTTCGTGTGACATGGAAAACACTTGCACCACTCTGTGCAGCATCCCGTCTGCTTCTCATCTCCATCCTGCTGTCCTCCAACAGCTGTCCTATCTCTGACACTCTAAGCTGTCTGATCGTGCAGGTTACAGAAGGATTGTCACACACTGGGATAATTAATAGGCTCCACAGTTTCAGAAGTATGAAACTGGAGAGAAAGTGCTAAGCCATTTCCTCTGTCACCAGTTTGTCACCTTCGGTGGGACTGAAGCAATGGGTATGTTAGAGGAATGGTAAGAAAACATAAAAAGTGAAAGGAAACATTTTAGTGACTTGACAGAACAAATTGGTGTGTCTCTCACCTGTAACTGAGCTCAGCTTGGATGTGTAAGCCATACTAGTCTAGTTCCTAGAGGTTATGCAGAAGAGAATGTGAGCCCTTGTGTGTACTTAACCTCTCCAATTCAATTTCTCTGTGAACTTTGAAATGAATGAGGAAAATTCAGCTGATATTTTCCAACAAAATCTAGATCACCTTTTCAAAATGTCCTAAGTTGCTGGAGTTGCAAAAGTGCTTCAGATAGAATTGTTGTAGTCTCTTAAATGAGCTTGAGATGTACACGGATCTGCTTTTTGTTTACAGAGCAATGTTGTGTTGTTGCTGGATACAAGCAATGGTGCCCTTCGCCAACTTTTGCTCTTACCAGATGCTGAAGAGTCTCCTAAGAGAATATCATGGTGGCGCAACAAAGAAGAGATGGTGAGGAGTAGCACCTGCCTCTATTATACTACATTTTTTTTATATCAAAGCTCAGTATTGGAAAAACTGTGCCAGGATCATTAAGCTTTTCTAGTATTACAGCCCAAGCATTTAATTGTGTGTTTAAATGTCTTATACAGCAAACAGTATTGTTATGGAATAGTGATATGAAAAATAAAAATAAATCATCTGAAGACATGTATCTTTAAAATATCCTTCTTTGGAGCTAGAGCTGGAAATAATGGAACATTTTGTTACAAGGAATTCTATCCAAAATAATGAACTCAGTTATTATGCAATTATATGACTAGGAACAAGACAGGCTAGATAGCATTTTGAGAGGTAATTAATGCTGTGGATTCTTCTAAATAAAGGAAAAAAAATAGTATACTTTCAGGGGAGTCAGGGAGTCAGGGAAACTCACTGGGATTATCTAACAAACACTAATTGCTCTATGACATGTTTTTATACAGAGCAACTACAAAATGTGCCGAGAGTTTTCACACAAAAACTGGCTGGTGTTCTACAAAGAAGCAGGGTGAGAATAGATTATATCCTTGTATTATATTGATTTATAACAGATTTCCTTGTATATATCCCTATCTGATTATTCTTCTCTTGGTTTCCAATTTTACAGAAACCACCTTATTGTACTGGATGTATTGGAGGGTCAAACTCATACCATCTCCCTTCCGATCGATCTGAAATCTGTTTTCCTGGCAGCTGAAGACCGGTGGCTCTTGGTGGAAAATGAAACAAATAAGTTAGTTCAGCCTGGTTTCCGTAGTGGCATTATTTCTTGTTTGTGTCTTTTTTATGTTCAAGAGTTTCACTCCTGCTCTCAGAGTTGTTTTTTCAGACTGACTGGACTTAAAATTTGGTGTTTAAAATGCAGATTTGCTTGTGGTGAAAGTGCAGGTAGGCTTACAGAGTAGGAAATGAACAGGATATGCCTGCCTCTGAAAATCTAGCTTTGATTGTATGCATGTTAATACTGATTTTACTGAGATGGCGTTGAACTTCAGAAATAACAATGTTCATGGACCTAGTCTTGGAAATACAGACACATTGTCCAGAGTTGGCACCTACTTCCTTTACTTTCGTAGTCACGTGGAAGAAATGTTACTGCACTATCTTGTTTTTATACATGCACAGCAAATGAAAGTGTGTAAATAGTTGCCAGAAGACAAATCTGCCAATTGCTGGCTTACCCTTTCCTATCTCACAGATGTTGGTAAGTTGTATTTAGTTTTAGCAAAAGGTGTTGATAACCTTGTTTATATAAATGCAGAATGTTTTCACTGTTTCGGAAGATAAAAGTCCTTGTTTAGAGTTACAGGCTTAATCAGGAATTATTATAAATGTGTATCCTTTACAGGAAGTTTCTTTTAACCAAGCGTGCCCATATGGAAGCTCAAGACAGTGAGGTTTGCCAGCTGTATGCATTGAGTGAAGAGCCAGCTGATATGGGATTTGGCTTAACAACAGGTATTGAATGCAAGCTTGGCTAGTTCCTTTTTTTTTTTTTGATCATTTCTGTTTGCAGCTGCACAAACAAGGGTTTTTAAAGGTCTGAGTAATTAACCTTCTCTCTGATTCTCTTTTTGTCCTCCCCTTATCATGTTTGCTTAATAATAACTTTTCATAACGCATGGCACATCCCATGCCCAAACTGCAGGTTGTTTGAATAAAGCATCTTTGTTTCATTTTAGCATTTAAGACCCTCAGTCACGGACTTTCAGGAAACAGACAAGCTTATAGAATGAAAAAGGAAGAAAGATGACTAGACAGGAATTAGAACAGGAATACAGGGGAACAAATCAGGTTGTACACTGTTGCAGATCTTCTGCACACAGTCAGGTGAGCTAAAAAACATCTCCCAGCCTCAGAAAAATACTAAAGACCTACTCTGTTAAAACAGAACAGTGGTCACAGTTTCTGTAGTTCTGTTGATAGTGTGCAGGGGGGCATTGAGGCCATTGAGAAATGTCACATTGACACTTACCTGTGTTGAAAGATAGGGGGGATTGGATCATTAAAATTCCCGGATGATGCTAGGCATTGAGACATGTCTTGATTACAGAATAAGGCAGAAATCTCCAGTAGTCATAATTCGGACTGGTAAGATCTGTCTGTCTTCGGATCTGATAGCATTTTCAACCCTGAGCATTTGATCATGGGGCACAAAATCTTTAGTGTGCTTGGTACATGTGCAGCCCACCGAACAGTTTATAGGTTTTGGCCACTGTGTCTTGGAGAGGCAGAGACAACAAATAGAGAAACCACCTTATATGTTGAAGAGGGAAAAAGCTTTGTTCTGGTTCTTGTGGCTAGCATAAGTATGAAAAATGAAATTAACACAGTGATACAAGCAAATGTTATTGACAAATAACAAATAGGGCTAATTTTACATAAACAGCAACAAAGTGGATACCAAAAACTAACCACAGCCTAAATATCTAGAATCCTTTTTATGTCTTGTAAGTTTACTCTACCAACTTATCAAGCTCCATCAGAGCACAGTAGTTTCCTTCCTCTACCTACCTTATTTAGAAAACATTCTAGAGTATCATTCCTCAGATGGATAGAAACATTATTATAATTTCCAGTCTCAAAGTATTTGTGGGCAGTTTTTTGCTGCATGCTTTCTGAGCTATTTTAATCCTTTGTTATCTGATTTCTTCTCTTCCAATCCAAAAAGTTATCATATCCCCTCTCCACTTTTTTCCAAATCATTCAGCAAACCCTGAATGTAGCATCTTCAACCTGTTCTTGTTCTTTGAGGCAGAACCTGTGACAGGAGAACCAACAAAAGGTAGACCAGTGTGGGTTTACTGCAGACCCAAACCAGTCGCCCATTTATCCCTTGAGGGAGAAAAGACTTTCTCCTGCTGCCAGGTGAACTAGATAGTCTGCCCATTGAAGTGGAAACAGTGTATGCTGCAGCACTAAAGATAACAGGTTCTGACTGTGGTGATAACTTGAGGCAAGGTAAAAGGCTCTTACAGTTGCACAGAATAAAATTTAGTTTTCCTTAGCTTAAAGACGAAGAAAACTAGACCATTATTTAAAAGAAATGCATTATAAATGCATTACAAATATTATTAAAATTTCAAAGATAGCAAGACAGTCACTGAGAAATGTCACATTGACACTTACCTGTGCAAACCTACATTTTGCCATTTGGTACATTTGCATTACAACAATTTTCAATGAGATCACATGCTGTTTTATTCCAAAGGCTTCCTGCCTCATTTACACAGTAGAGGGCAAAATTAAGTGGTATAAGCATCTACAAAACTAGTCATTCCTGATTTTAAGTACTTAACTTTATGAAACTAAGATTATTTCCTGGCTTCTTTTGTACGGTATAGTATAATCAGATCTTCTGCTTTTCCATAATTTTATGCTCGAAGTAATAGCGATGTTCAGTACTCAGCACTCTTACAGTTAATATTGTTTCCTATTGCACATCTGGATTTAATGACTTTCATTTTGTTTAATTTCCCTGTTTAGCGTCAGCACTGTGTGTGCCGCATGCAGTTTCAAGTGACCAGCTATCTTCAGAAAATCTCAGTGCAGCTGTGGGACAAAAGATCAGCTCCCCCAACAGGATCTTCTCAGATGAACAGAATTACGCTACTATTGTTATTGGTTTCCCAGATCTCTTGGTAAATATTATTATAAAGTGAAGTAATATGATCTTGTTTATTCTGTAACCAGTTAAGTAGCTGTTTACCAAACACTATGGAAGAAGAAGGCAGTGACAGTAAGTGACAAATTCATGTAGAGTACACCATTTGTTAGGGTGGTCTAATCTAGAGGGGTTTCAATGGAGTTTTAAATAATAAATTGGACAACATAATATCTAGTATAGACAAAATTCGTTGTTGGTGAGCTCTGAACAGTGCTGGCTAGAGGAATACTTTCTAAATCATGTGTTTTTACATTTTTTAATTAAACATAACTGAGAAAAAGGATATCAGTATAATTTTGAACTGTTCAGTATGAACTTTTTGCTCGGTGTGCAGCAGGTAAAGACTAGATTTAAGAAAAAGAAAAAAAGATACAGAAAATGGTAGCAAAACTATACAACCCCTTCAGAATTGAATAATGTAGTTGAGTGTAAATACTGCATGTAGATGCGCTCACTGCTGTGACATAATTAGAAATTCAAGGAAAATAAAAGCAATATGTTTAACTCTTTGGACTTTTTTTCCTATTTGCCACCTTATGATAAGTAAAAAAGGTAGTGCTTATGGAATAAATAATTGTAAGTTATGTTTCCTTAAAAAATTGGGGCAAATTAGAAAATATAAGTGTTAACATACATGAATTTGGGGAAAGCCAAATGACAAAAGAAAAGACTGTGAAATCCAAAAGGATTCAAAAATATGATTTTGACAATAAGACATTCACTGTATTTGCAACTAGCTTTTGATTTTTCCTTGATCTAGATTTATATGACCAGATTGATTATCTAGCTCTTCATGTTATTTACAGTAGATGTGAGTTTATTACTAGAAAAAGGAGATGATTTAGAGGAGGGAGTACTAAAGGTGCTACACTCTTCAATACTAACATACCAGTGCTGATCATGAAGCATTTTGCTCTGCCAGATTTAGACTGAGGCTCCATCTTTCCTCATATGTGGTTTTAGATGTTCATGTGAATGTCAGAGGGGGAACGCTAAGGGTGAATGTAAGGGTAATGGGGCAAAACTTCAGATTCAGTGCTTAGTGTTAATGGTGTAGGTGTTTAGTTGAGCAAGGTATCTGGGCTCTTGCTTGTAGTGGCAGTGCTCAGCCTAACAAACACTGAGGCCTTCAAGATGATTTTTTTCTCTAGGCTCTTATAACCATAGTGGGAGATGAAGGAACTGGCTTTCATGTGAACACTTATATTTATGTTTCTGAACCTGGAGCTTTATTGCCTAGCTTTGAATTTACTACTGAAATACCTGTTTGCATTTATCTGCGTTAGTGGAAACTTAGATTATGGTAACAGTTTGTTAAACAGGTTGATTCCAGATTAGGTTATTTCAGTGCTTTCTGTTTCTGGTTCAATATGAAAAAAAGATGTTGGTTCAACTTCAGATCTTCAGAAATTCTTAATGCCTAAAACTCTTGTATATGGTTTGTTGATTTTCACTCCTGTAGGAGTTTTTGATGACAAAATAATCCAGGTCTCTTCCTTGTCATCTGGTTACATAAGAATTAACCACAGTAGGCACATTTGATTTGAAATTAAATAAAAAGTGGAACTTCTCAAGAAATGTTTGTTTCTAGGCTCAGTAATGGTAACGTTTTCTTCACTAGACTTGTTCTCTCTTGCAGTCTCCCAGTGAAGTGCATAGCTGGAAAAGAAACTCCTCTCTGAGTCAAAAAAGTGCTTCTCCTTCTGATCCATTTTATTATGGAGCCCAGAGGAAAAGAGGAGCTGCAAAACAAACCAATTGTGTAACTTTATTGGCTTCTAATCAAATAGTCAGAATTTTAGCACCTGGAGATGTGCCTTTGAAAGACATTTACCCAAAAGGTAAGAGGTTCATATACTTGTGCTGCAACACACTTGTTTTTTGTTTTGCAAACTGCAGTCACTCATTAATTTTTCCAAAATGCTCGTAAATAATCACAGAGCAAGTATTTGAGAAGGACAAGAGTAGTTGCACTTATTTTTAAAATTATTTTGAATCATATTAACATGCTGAATTATGCTTCTGGGAATTAACAGGCTGTGTACACCGTGAATATCCCGGTAGATGGGATCTTCCTCTATCTGCACTGGAAACTCACTGTAAGAATATGATCGTTCCAGTTCAGCAATCAGCCTTCACCAATATTTCCAAGTTCTGCTCCGTGTCATGCAGAGATGCAGTGATGAACCTGTTGTTTGACTAACTCAGTATTCTATCCCCAGCAGGAACAATGGGAGAGGTTATTTTGGGAATGCATGTGAGCCTATCCACTTCTTTCTCTTTCCTTTCATACTTTCTCAATATTTGCAGTTGTTTTGCTAGGGATGTTAAAGCCTCAGGCTTTAAATCTCCTCTTATGGACCTGTTCTCCACAAGTTTGTCTGGTGCCTCTCTGGGCTTGTGTGTCTCCACAGCAAACTCACAAGTTCATGATTTTCTGTGATCAACTGATCTCCTACCAGGTTTATCAAGTGCCACTTATTCTAGTATTGCACGCTTGGGTAACAGTTCGGCACTCACCTTAACCATCACCTTCATGACTTTGCCAACTTCACTCACATCTGCCTTCTCTCCAAACTGAAGAAATCCAGGCTTTTTAGTTCTTCTCTTGTCCAGGAGACATACAGCAAAACTGTCCTCCAATTAAACACTAATAAAGCAGGACTAGAGATGTCCTGGAATGAACACCTTATTCCAAATAAACTCCTTTGAACAGAATGAATTGTCTAATATGCCTGCTCTCATTTAACACAGATTAACTTCCCTGTGTAGAGAAATCCTTTTATTTATTATGAAGAGCCAAGTCAAGCATAACAACAAGGTAGAAAACTTAAGTCACCTACATTTGTAAAGGAAAGATTACCTTTTAAAAATGTTAAACTTAATTAAAAATTAAACTTTATAAAATTATTTAGAGTTTGCATCTTGGAACTAATTTTACCACTTCAGGCTGTAGTCTTCTCATACTTTATAAACTGCTGAAGGGTCAGACTGGATCACTTCAGGCCTTCACAGAAGAAAAAGGGATCTGACTCTAAAGTAGATGATTTAAAAATTCAGACAATAAATCTTCTTAGTTTTTGTTAAAATTAATTTGTAATTTGGGAGTGAGAGAGGGATACGGTGTTTTCAAATGATAGCTAAAATTGACAGCTATTTCTAAAAGCCTTTTAAATTGCTGTGGTATGTGACATTTTATCATGCTAGATTACTGTAGTTAAAAACCAGGGGACATTCTTTGTGAATCCTGAATAACAGTGACCTGAGCATTTTATCAGTCTGAAAATTGATTTCTGTCTGGCCAAGCAGTTTAATTTTTTTTTCTCAACTATGATGAAATATATTTGTGAGCAGTGATTGAGAGCTTTAAATGTGTAGAAAATTTTATGAGGTTTGTACAGAGCTTTATGGCCATTTAAGTTGAAAAATTTCAAGCCTTGAAGATCATTATCATTGATTTTTCTTTTCTAAATGATGTTTTCATTTATTAATTACAAAAATTGATCTTAACTGAATCATGTTTAATATGACCTTACTGATACAATTAAATGGGACTCGAGCAAGACTCTAGGTTTTCTATTCCATAGCCATTTTTCAGGACTTTTTCAGGACATTTCTATTTTTCAGTTAATGACCAGTTTTTCTAGATAAGGAGGAGCTATGAGGGAAATCCTACAGAGACCTGTGCTACTGAGCATGTAATGACAAAAAAAAAAAAAAGAATCAACACTGAGGTGACGGTGCTGATGTTACTGGTTATTATTCATGGTAGGAAGGATTCACCATGAAGGATTACAGAAGGACTACAATTCTGCCTGCAATAGAAGTAGCAAATGAAATTCAGTATATATATAGTATACATGAGGGAAGAAAGAATCCTAATTCTATATCAAAGAAGATGAGGCTGATCAGAACATCCTACAAGCGTTATTTTGCTGTCACAATAGACAGTTTCATTAAGATGGCAGTTCAAAGCTCAGTAGCAGTTAAAAAAAGCAAATCAAATGTTAAGAATTACTAGGGAAGGAACAGAAAAAAACTACCTCTTTGTTCCGTTGTGCAAATCCATGTGTCCTTAACACGGTTTAGTTTTGGTCTTCCATCTGAAGGTGAGAAGAGGCTGAACTGGAGTAAGTTCAGAAAAAGACAACAAGGGGGAGCCTTGTTACATCGGCTGACGCTTCAGCATGTGGAGGCAAGATCAGGAAAGGGGCATATGGTAGAGTTCTATAAAAACATGTATGGCATGGAGATCTGGGAAAAGCAACAATTTTGCGCTCGGTACCACAGTTAGGGAGCAGCTAATGGAGCTAGTAGGAACTTCATCAAATCTAGAAAAATCTGGAAAGTTACTAAATATGTAGATGGAAAAACATAGACAACACATTCAGCTGAAGAAGCCCGTAGATTGGAACTGGTTGGTGACTGAGAAAAATACCATGTGTACTTGTCTGTTCTTACACTTTCCAAGCATCTCTTGGAGACAAAATACTAGATTAGAGGGACTTAGTACTGCCATTGTTGTGGCATGAATCATAAATACTTCCAAGTGTAAAAAAGGGAAGACAGAAGAAAAGAGGCATGCATTTATGTGTTTACTTGGAAGGTGAGATAATAAAGTACTAGTCCTTACAGTGCTCATTTGAGACTCTGTTTACAACCTTCTCTGCTAGGCAATTGTTCCTTCTGGAGTTTGCCACTCAGTCTCACTAACTGACAGAATATTTGATTGAATACACATTTAACTGCTACCAGTAGCTGCTTAACAGTCTTAGTTCCTTAGAATTCAGTGTTGCTTATTCCTGATTGCGCTGCATAATTCATGGGGGCTTTTGGACATTTGGTGAGTCATTGGTGCTGTTGTTTCTGCACTGGAAAACCTGTAGTTAATTAACTAGGAAAGTTCTCTGAGACTTCATTCATAAGTCTTTGTATCCCTCCCTGGGAAATGGTATAGTGAAGCAAAGGCACCCTGCTACATAAAGTCGAGTATGTCTCAGTCCCTCGAAATTCTTGCACAGTTATCTTCTGTTGCCTTTGAGAAGTTGTTTTATATTTTTGCTTGTGTTTCCATATCTATCAGGGTTTCCTTCTCATCTTTTTGGACAACTGGTCAGTTCTGGCACACGACCTTCCATTTCTATTGATAATTTGAAGTACTCAGCCAAACTCTAGCATGCTCCAATATGTATTACTGAAGCTGTTCCAGGAACAATAAACAAAGAAATAATTGCCTATGTGTTTTATTGAAACTGTAAACCAGAATGATAGTTATATTTGAAAAGAAACTATAACAAGTAATAATTTCCCAAAAGAGTGCCAAGTAGATGTATGGACCTGAAATAAAAACTCAGTCAAGAGATCATGGCAGAATCCAGCAAATAAGAATTAATATTTATTCTAAAAACAAGGCCATAGAGATGAGGGCTACTTGAGAGCAAATATTTATTTGGATTCTCAGCACTTTCTATAGGTGAACATAAAATAACAGTTTGTTACTGAGTGCCTATCTCTGTTAGTGTGCCACTAACTGGAACAACAAACATGTAGAGCAACACACAATGTTACTGGAATAACCTTGACACATCATCTGATCCACCTGTTTATATAGAGACAGGGTGACACCTGTAGTGTCTTCTTAACTGGTGTTTGTCAAACAATTGGCCTATTGCACTGCTTCATTCTCCTTGTATACAAAATCTTTTCAGAGTATCCATCTTTTTTTTTTTCTCTAAACAAAACTGAATACTTGATGTCACTTTCACTCGCTCAGGATAATGCTGCTCTCTTTGTAAGAATCTTCTTAATAGGATTGGATGTGCTTTTTAAAAAGTCTCTATTCAGACAAATAAATTCCTTAAATGTGTCCTTATGGCCCATATGTTCCAACCTCTTTGTCATCCCCAGGACTATCTCATGTCACAGAATCACAGAATGGATAAGATCGTCAGGGACCACTGGAGGTCATATAGTCCAACCTCCCTGATAAAGCAGAGTCCCCTAGAGTATGTTACTCAGGATTCTGTCCAGACAGTTCTTCCCCAGGGAAGGAGACTCCAAAACCTCTCTGGCCATCCAGTTCCAGTTCTCAGTCACCCTTACAGTAAAGAAGTTCTTCCTCAGCCTTTCCTCATAAGAGAGGTGATCCAGTCCCGTAATCATCTTCATAGATCTCCACCAGACTTGCTCAAGGACGTCCACCTCTCCCTTTTACTGAGTAGCCCAGAACTGAACATTATGTCTATTTTCCCTAAAGTTTGATGTCTAGAGCTGTGCATAGCTATTCTTCTCCATCGGGCTTTGGCAAAAGAGGAACAAACTGTACTTATTCAGCTCTGATGTTCATGCTTCATCATAAAATTCTTGACTGCCATTTTGGGGCCTACGCAGCTGTTCCTGTGTAGCACTTAAACATTTGATTGCTCCCTACTCTGTAATCCTTTGTCTTTTTGTAATTTAATTTGTTTGATTTGTGTTCTTTCTCTAATTTATTAACTTAATTTTTGTCCCTTAGCACTTATCCCACCCTTTCCAATTCAGTATCAGCCCTTGCTCTAGATCTTCATCAGAATTTTTAATGTGTATATTATTCTCAGTTACTAACAAAAGAGAAAGCGCATTTTAGAACAGTAACAAAATCTAGAGAAAACATTTTTCTAGACTTTTTCTTCCTCTTTCTGATGCGTTTGATATTTCTATTTTTATGAAGATGAATAAAGTCAACAGATTTGTCACTGTAGGTATGTATACTATAGATACCTAGATACAGTAGATATGCATAAAGTGCTGCTGTGGGTTATTCTGTATACTCATTGGAATATTAGATCCCCTTATACTGCTGATCTTACTGGTCTTTTCTGTGTGTGCTGTATACAAGCTCAACACTTCTGCAGCCAGACTGTGGTTTCAAAGAGGTTAAAGATACATTGTTTCTGAAGGAAATCTAGCCTTGTTTTCATCTTGTGACAATGACATTTTGTACCAATACTGTGCTGTAATTCTGTCTTCTGTTTTCTTTTCTGAAAAGCTGCTTTGATTTACTCCAGGCAGCTCCTGACTGGAAGCCCGGGCAAAGTGTACTCGTGTTGGCAAAAGCCAGTGTAGGCACACACACAAAAATGTATTTCTGAGGAAAGGACCATATATTAGCTGTGTTCATTAAACTGTCCATAAACAGAATATTAAATGCTTGATAGTCTAGGGCTATTTACTATAAAGTTATAAAATCTTTGGATACTGAAAACCTACCTCTAAAAGGAGTGGTTCAATATAAAAGAACAGCATTTAGGTTAATATTACTGAGAAATTTTAAAGTGAAAACCATGAACACAATGTTTTGAAATGTTCCTCAATATGCTTTTAAAGTCAGATAAACAACTGACATTATCTTCAGTGACAGATAAAAACAGTGAGTTAGAGATTGTGGTAATGCGTGATTAGTGCTTTTGTGAGCAGTTATGTTTGTATGTAATTTTGACATTTGCTATACAAATACATTGTTCTTTGTTAACTGTGACTGTTTACTCACTATCATAATAATAAAACAATTCCCTATTTGCAAGTTATATTCCTGTATTGAATGTGAAAGCTTGTCATTTTCTGATAGGTACGGTATAATGAAATGTTTAAATTTAATCTACTAAATGCAAATGCAATAACCAGTTAATCATGCAGCAGGAAAATAAGATGTTTGTTTTTTTCAGATGTCACTCCTCCACAAGCTGCTGGATACTTGGAAGTAACAGATCTTAACTCAAAGAAACTCAAATACATTGCAATTCCTAGGTAACTGATTTTATTGATTAGAGCAGCCTCTGTCTTAGAGGAAGAGCAAAGAGAATTTAGTGTCCATTATTATATCAAGATAAGCAAATATTTCTTCTGATGTGGAAAGTAAGACTAATTCATACCTTGTGTAAAATTCTGCAAACATTGAAGCATTTTTTGTCAACATAATTTATCTGTTTACTAGGTGATACCAGTGAAAATGTAGCCATTAATTAGTAAATATGAAAGGTACCTTTATCTTCTGATTTTCCTTCCCCCTCTTCCATCCACTTTATTCTCTACCCTGTTACATTCTGGTTTGCTGCCTTTATTTTCTTTTCCTTTTTCCCTGTCTTTAGGATCTGACAAAGGCAGAATGATCTGGTGGTAGGTGTTAGGAAACTAGGAATCGAGTTCAGGCCCAATATAAAGTTCACTTTGAAAATAACTTGAGCTTCTCTATATTTTGCTTCTCCCTTTGGAAAGTATACATTCCCTTACAAGTATCATGTGATACACAAGTATCTTGTATGATTAATCAAAATAACCAGACTGTGTGGCTTCTGTTTGGTTTTAACATCTGTCTCTCACAAGTGTAGAGAGTATTTGCAAATGTTTTATCATACAAAGATACATTTTGGTTACAAATTGTCATTTTCCACTGCAATAATGAAAAAATTGAGCTTTTTAAATGGCAGTCTCTCAGCTTTACATATTTAAATAGCTCACGTATTAAACTCACACATCAGAAGTTTTATACTTTTTTTTTTCATTCTATCCATTTGATGTTGATTTTTTACAATATTGATTCTGTTTTAAAGTAATTCTGATTCATTAATAGTCTGGGGAACATTTTAATAATAGATCCTTATTTTTGGACTGTTCACCATTTTATAATTGGCCCATTGGCCTACATCTTAGACAGTTATTCAAAAATGTAAGACCTTAACATAAAAATAGTAGCGAATCACTTTATTTTACACCAGGATTTTATAAGAACTTAGAGAATTTAGAAAACCATATTTCAACATCATGACCATTAACCTAGCATTAGGATTTAAGCCATGTATGGCAGATCTGAGCAGAAGTCAAAGTTTAAAAATGTATTCCTATATCAGTACGAACTGATAAGTAAAGTGAGTTTTCATATATATATGAGTAATTCTGTGTTAAAATGTTCTCCTTCTGGCATAGTTAGGCTTGTCAAATGCTAGGATAACTCTCTTCAGTTGAGTTAGTACATGGCAATTTCAGTCATAGGTAGAGGCATATGTGTTGCTCCTTCTTATATTTTTGAAAATGATTAATTGTAGTGTTAGTGTAGGTTGCCAACTCATTATGCCTATCAATAACAGTACTGAAAAGTGTGTAGAGTCTTTCCTACATTATCTGAATTTCCCTTCAGATTATGTACCTTTTAGGCTCTCTGTTTCAGCAGTAAATTTTTGTCAGCAAGGTCACTGTTTAAAACAGTGCTAAGACTCTCTGTGCCTAAATCTGTACTATCGTTAAATAAGTGTTTAAATCTTCATTTTATATTAAATCACTAGAGAAAGGTATTACCCTAATTCGATGGAAATGCATTTTCCTCAGTGCTCAGGTCGTGTCTTCTCCTATTTCTTTTGTAGTTTTATATATATTTGTAGTTTTTCTATAGCATCTTTTTACAATTTTTATATTCTATATAGTTTTTTTCTAAAGACTGACTATTTTCAGGGAGATGAGATACAGCAGTGGGTTAGGCAACATACTCCCTTTCAGCCTGGTCTTTTAAACTGCTTTTTATAATGTCAAGTATCTTTTGGTTATATCCAGTTTCAGTAGGTGGAATGTTTCAGATAAAACAGTGGATCTGTGTGGCTTAGTTGTAGTCTCTCGTGAAATGAGGATGGAATTTCATTTAATTGTCACCTTAACTACATAAATACTCATTCCCCTTTTAATTGAAGCTTCAAGAAAAATCATATTAATTCTTGCTTTTCAGTTCACAATCTCTCTCTCCATACACATCATGGCTCTCCAAGATCGCAGATGCCGATGCCCTGTTGGCACCACTGGGCAAAGCTGGTTTGGTTACTGTGGACATGGGAGGAGGTGTGAGGCTTTGGGAAACTGGGCTGGAAAGCCTCCAGCGGTCACTGCAGGATTGGAGGAACATGATTGGCCAAGAAGATGGTCGTCCTGTGCAGGTAGGAGTTCACAAACCTGAAGTGAAAAACATCTAACAAAATGAGAATGAGTTTTCAGGCAGGAAAGGTGTGTTGGAAAACACTGTGAAGTTGAAATACACCTGTGAGAAAAACTGAATAGACTTGTTCAGTGAAAAAAAGAGACATAGTAGCTTAAATCTGAAAACCTTTTGTGACCCCTGTAATTATGGTTACTGACAGACTGCCTTACACTGTTTGTATTTTTGCCAAATTCCACTGCAATTAAGTGCAAATAAATTCTTTATCTCCTGCTGATTTTTAATTGTAACTTTCAGAATGTAGAATAATGAAATTAATTTTTAAGCCAAGGATATATTTTTCCAGAATTCAAATGCTTGGGAAAAATAATGTGGTTTTACTTTGAAAAAGAAACTTGAAACCTAGGTGAAAGATGACTTGAGTTCACAGTAGAGCCTTTGGCTAGTTTTGATAATTCTCCCAGCAGAAGAGTTGCAAGGATCTTCATACAGCTGTGTTCTCATGTGGAATGTTTAGGTAGATGCGGAAAACACACCCCATATACATGTGTTCCATGTATGCATGTGTATATATATGCACAAATGTTAATGTACTGGTTACTGTGTATGATTGCAACATAGAGGGAAATTTCAGGACTGTTCAATTGCATCTTTAATTTCTGTAAGTGACTGGAGAAGGTAACACTTTATTTCAAACAACTAGTGTGCGCTTTAGGAGAACTTCTCCACTTCAACCAGGAGGATCCTGTCTGCTACAACTAGGAGGATCTCTGTCTGCCACAGCAATTATTTCTGTTTCATGAATTTCTGTAACCACTTTCTTAGCAAATTAGAATGGGAAAACAAAATCAGTCTGTTCTAAATTAGATCTCTCTCTGTCTTTGTTTACATGGTGTCCCAAGTGTGAATGAGATGTATTAGGCCAAAATCATCTTCTTTCACTTTCTTTTCCCACTCTTAGCTCTCTTTCTACAAGATGTTCTGCAGTTACTAAGTCTTGGGCAAGAACTGACATGTTCTTGTTACTGGATCTCAGCAAAGGCCATTCGTAAAAGTAATGAGAAAAGGAAACTGTTTCCCAGTAGTACATTTGTGCTACTGACACTTGGTCGCTTTACCAGTGCCATTTTTATTGCCAGTCCAGTAGCACTAGCACCATCTTATGGCCAGATATAGTTGGTTTACACCAGCCCAGTTTCATCTGATGATTAAGTTGACTAATGGAAATTAAAAGAGCCAGCAGGAAGAGTTAGAGTTTTACTTGTTTTAATAGTTGCTTTTCCTTCTTTTTTTATTTTTGTTTTTGTTTTGTATTTTTTTGCAGGGGGTTATTTTTTTTTATAACTTTACATTTTATTCAACAATATTGCTTTACTTTCAATAATAGTCAACTAATTTTTAGAGAATACTGGCCTGGAAAGTACATGTAATCAAAAAATTTAAGTCATTTAACTACTAATATCAAGTAACTATTTTAAAGAAGGCTAAGAAGTTTTCCCACATTCACAAAGCAGTTTTCAAGATCTGCTATAGAATTTCTCTCCACGGACAGCCTGCCTCTCTACTAGGCACATTCCAGGGTGAAGTCTCATTCGAGTATCCTTCTTTCCTCTGTCAACAGAGGGTACATAGCTCAAAGCAGTGGTTTGTCAGAACTGAAATAGCAGTTTGATTTGTGCTAAAGGGCTGGAACAAAGCCTCCTATGTGATCTGCAGACCTGTGTGATTATAACTAACTTGTTTTTCTACTTTACTTTTTTACTTTGCTTCAAATGGAACAATAATGAGACCTAAGAAGCTTTATTTACAAAGGCATTACAGAACAATAAGCAGTAAATTAGGTCTTTTATTTTATGTAATCTCCAGTAAGATAATAGATGCATAGTTGCTAATTGGAAATGAAGGCCTTCACCTTTCCTACATAATTTTTCAATGAACCTAGACATAAAAGCAATACTTCATTAAGGCATTCATTTCTGGAAATGAAAGGATCCCGTTAGCTTAAAAACATATTTGTGTAGATTCCCTGTGCAATTAAGCAATTAAGAACTTCAGTGTCTCATGTTCTAGAGACAATTACTTTGCTAAGAATGCTGCAGCTAAATATTTCTTAATACCCGTTTTTTACAAAATTGGACATACTTTGCAGCCATATATTGATCTGTTCATTCTGGTGTATGAAAATCACCTTCTTTTTTGTAATGTTTCATGTGCATACTCATGTTAAGTAACTTGGAATCTAATGAGGCATCTCTAATTCCTTGACTAAACCTATCATTCCCAATCATCTTGTAGCAGAAACTCACTTAAGGAAATTGTCAGTGTTCCACATACCACCCATCCAACCCCCCAAAAAACTGCCATTGATGCATATCACAAAGCTGCTACAGGCTTAGCAAAGCTTATTATCCCTTCATGGTGATATTCTTAGACCAACACGAGACCTGTCTATGTGGTTGGGAACCACTGTTTTGCAGAAACAGAATCTCTTTGAATCCTCCTGACTTTTTAGAGAAAAAAAGCATTAGAGGTCTTTCAATATTAATATAGTTTCAAAGAATTAGAAACAAATCTTCAACTAGGCTTCAGTTGGAACTATTGTTACTCTCTTCTAGGGATGCATTTTGTCTTTCAGAAACACATTAGCTCTCAGAAACAGGCTGGATATACATAAGCAATGAAACAGAGGAAAACAAACAGCTGTTCCACTTATAATCAGTAATTAGGCTCCCTTGATATAATGTCGTGGCAATCTTCAAAACAGTCAACATTTGTTTTGTATTGTTGACATACTCAACGGAGTTCAAGCTGCTGAAGTCTTGAGGCTACAAAGTTAATTTATCAAAATATGGTATGTGTTTACATAAGTCTGCATTAATACAGGCACGTCAGAAATTTTCATCATTTACTGAAGTTTTAAACTCAAAATGATGATGATGATGATGATGATGATGATGATGATGATGATGAAACTCAAAATGACACTACAGTATTCTGAAATAATTGGAGTGAACTGGAGTGTCTAAAACCCAAACTCTAAACAAAATTCTGTATTTTCTAAAGCTATGAACTCTAGCCCAAAAATTGTTTAGCTTTTTCCCCTGTTTGATGTCTCTGAGAGCAGTTTCTTCATTATCAAATATCTGAAAAGAATTTGAAAGCCAATTTTTTTTCAAAATCTTGCCTTAAAAGTATGTGTCAAAAGGCAGACATTGGTAAGTTTGTGTTACTTTTTTTCATCAAAGGGTTATTGATAGAAATTAAATAGAAAAACACTGATTACATTCTGACATAGTTGGTATACTGTTTTTTTAATAAGCATTGTTAATGGTATATCTCATTAGATGAAGTACAATGCTTAGATAAAAATAATTAAAAGACGCATCATTTTTCAATAGATGGTAAAGCATTTATCTGTGACTATTAGCAAAAACATTTATTTCTGTATTTCTTCCACTTAATGTTCTCCTGCTGTAGGCTGTTGTCTAAAATGTTTTATGCTATGTAAAGATTATACTCAGAATGTCAGAAGTCCTATGACATACCCAAACCTGTTGAGTGCATAAAAATGTACTTGATCAAAGATTTCAAAAGCTTTGTCACCTAGTTGATGATAATATATATCTGAACTCAAAACTGAATTCACAACTTTCATGCAGTACTGTCCTTGATTCATTCTGTTGGAAGAGGTCCTAGAGGAGGACAGCTCAGGAGCACTCGGACACGTTTGGGATATGTTTCGGGCCTTGGCACTAAAGGAGACGTGAATGAAATGTATGTAAGAATAGAGAAGGCTTTAGATTAAGTTTCTTTAAGTGTTCATTCCTCATCTTCTGCCCTGTGAAACTGAGAGAATAGTTTTCTGTCAAAAATGAATGTTTTAATCTGAAATAGTGATTCCTTTTCTCAGTAGGGCTAGACAGGTGTTCTTTTTGTGTCTGCTGTGACTAGTTAACATTTTCCTAATACAGTGTTTCCACAAAGCATGAATCACTGTAACTAGCTAACTGGAGAAGTGAAAAAAAATTTCTTCATCCATCCACAACTAGTTCTGTTTAGACACCCCTTAACTTTAAAATATATAATTATTGCGGCAGCTAGGACCAGTAAGCATTGTCATTGCTTTCCAGAAAGGGAACTGAGACTTAAGGAAGGCAGATCATCTCTTCAAGTTCATGCTATATGTCTACACTGCAATGTCAATGGGGTAAATGAATTATACACCCATATTAACGTACTTCATGTTGCCAAGTTAAATGGCTTGAAAGTCCTTGAATGCTGCAGTCAGTATGAACATACCTTAAACTGGGGAAAATAAAAGCATATAAATGCAGCTCAGCCACCTAAGGAAACAAATGTCAGCTTCAGGTTGCTCAAGGTTGAAACATGGTTGGCTGAGTATAGGCATATTTAGCAAAACTCAAGAATGCAGTAAATGGATATTTTTCTCAGATTTAAATGGATGCCTCCATGGTTTTATAGCAGCACTCAAAAGTTATAACAAAACATGTAAATTATCCTTTGTCCTGTGAACATGTAGAAGATATGAACGTGGTTCACATTAGTAATATAAAAGAGCAACGTGTATGTGTTCATCACCAATAGTCTTTTTCATGTTGTAACTGCTCAGATCACCCCTGATGCAAGATCTTTTTGCTAAAAACAACATTTTCGTGAGTTCAGCAGCACTGAGTAGTAATTCCCAACATTTAGACTTTCTTCTGTAATCCATTAGTTAACCTTTAGATCTGATTAGGGCAAAGCCAAATGCTAAGTAGCAATTATGGGATGCCAGGTCTGTCATTAGAAATATATTTTTTAAATATGTTCTTTTCCTACCTGTATTTCAGGTAAAGCTTGTGTTGAACTGAAGTCAAAGTTGAGTACATTTCTGAAGTAATCATAATGCCAAAAATGTCACATTTACTGTTGAAGTTAAAAGAAGCACAGTCACGTTAAATTAGGTGGGGGGATGTACATATGTAGTTGTGCATGCATAAATATCTATTCACACACAGGTATATGCATATGCACACACACACATTCATTTTTTTCCCCAGTTGTCATACCTGGACATTGACTCTCTTGAATTAGAATTACCTCAAGAGATCATCATAACCTGGCAGGTAGCCAGTCTCTCAGGGACTGTATTTCATAATAAGCAAGAATTGAAAGTTGATTTGGGTAATGATCATCTTATTTCCTTCCTTGAATAATCTTATTTGTATTTGTATAATTCCATTTGTTTTCCACGCAACTAATCATGTAGGACTCTACATGAAGTATTCACCCCTTAAGTGATTTAATATTTTTGGTTTTATTGAATGCATCCTTTTTTTTCTTTTGATTTTCTGAAGCTGTACTTGAAAGTTCAGAGTAATTCAAGTTCACCTGATGGAATTTTTTTTTTAGGTTGGATGTTTATCTGAAGAATAATTGATTCAGGAGTTTCAGTGATCCCAACTTGTTTATATTTACTCCTCAGGATCTGCTTTGATCTATACTGATTGGAGTTTATTGGGATTTTTTTAAAGTAACATTTTATTTTATAACGTTTTAGCAAAAACCCAGCCTTTTTCTGATGTTAGGACTGAACTGGGCAAAGCTGCAGTTCTTGACTTAAGACAAAAGCATGACCTTTAGCAAGAGCGGCTGGTCCTTCTCCTCACCAGCACCCCCGTTCTCTGTTTCTACTTTAGAGCAAGCAGTTTTTCTGACCACATGAGGGCATCGGTGGGTTAATAACAGTGATTTCCCTCAGCTCTTAAATACTGTCGCTGTTCTAAAATTCCACCAACAGTTATGATGCATTCAACAGTTTTGCTATTCAAGGCAGAAGCTTAATGCCTGTCTGAATTTTAAAAGCTACTTCTAGAAAGAAATGTTCACTGGAGTCAGAGTCAGATGATTCATGAAGCTTCATCAGTTCATTTTGAACTCTTGCAAAGTTTTACAGGCAAGATAGAAAATTAAAATAAAGCCAAATGAATGAAGAAAATGTATTCAAACTTTTATATTGCAGTGCAACTAATGTTTTTTTCATTTCAAGATACAACTTAAGAAATAGAATGTATTTAATACCTTTTTATTGTCTTGTCTAAGACTGACTATTCTTTTCTGTGGAAAAATTACTTGTGAGCTCAATTTTGTGCTGTTGATGTGAATAGAAATTATGCTATTAATTTTAGTACATAGAGAAAAGCTGTACCTGATGAACATAATAGTACAAGTGGACATAGTAGAAGCCATGAGATTTTTTTTTGCCTGTTTATGCCTTTCTCTCACTAGTTTCTCTAAGTAGATTATAAAATGTTTTCTTTCTGTCTTAAGTAGAATCAGTTTTATAGTAGAGTGTAAAACCACCACAGAACAGGCAAATTAGCCTTTGATTTGCCTGATGTGGAACTTTTATATGCTCTTTGAGAATGTAATGTGTATATTCATGTTGGTGATAAAGAATGTGTTGGAGGAAAATATATTCTTGTGATCTGTTAAATGCAGCTGAGGGTAATACTGAGGGTGTAAGGTTGGAGGAGCGGGGGAATAAAAGAAAACAATTATTTTGTTTCAGGGAAAAATCAGTCTTTTGCACATCTGCTGAAATACATTCTGCATTCCGTGGAATACATTTCCTAATCCTTTATGCCACTGTGGGATGGATTACTTAATGCCTTTTTCAGCTGGAGCATAGTCATGTTTTGTTACAGCCAAAGTCATTCTTTTTTCATAATAATGTATGAGAATGATAGCAGTTTTTTTCACTGATTTTGATGAAGAAATAACCACCTCCCAAATCACCTGTAAGATAGAAATCTAAGATGTTTTAATTTCTTTTCCTTCAATGATCTTCTGGTACATGCCCAGCCTTTGTCCAGGGCACTAATGAAGTAAGGAAGTTCTTTAAGAAAACATAGGTATTTTAACTTTATAGTGTTTCTAGTGGGTTTACATTCATATAATTAATGTTTTTCAACAATAATTTAATGCCTTGTGTGGGAAGTATGCCATATTCTTCATTGACTATAAACTGTCCTGTTTAATATATTTTATATTAATGAAAAGGCAAAATAGCAGATTCTTTCCTTCCACATCTCAGATATGTTAGGATAGGAGCAGATATCTTCTAATTTGAATCTTAGAAGGGTTCTGTCCTTTGTGATAAAAAGTGTAAATGAAGAATGGGATCTTGCCAGCCTACATCCTGCCTACATCTGCCTATTTTTCAGGACAATCTAATCATGCAACTAATTAATCGAATGCACACCTCCTTAATTTACACTGAACTAAGCACTTGAATCACGTGAATTGTATTCTACCTCAAATCTTCATGCACACATTCTTTTTCCTATTTTCCTCTGATCAACAGTAAGAAACACCAATATTAGTATTAATACTAGAATAAGTGCTTGTGAAAATAATGTTTGGATACCCTAACATTTTCTTTTAAAGATTTTCCTGCATAAATATTGTCTACAACTGTAAAGACTGCAGCTGTGACCCTGTTTGCTTGTATAATTTGTATGTATTTATTAAATTGTGACACATGCAATCATGCTGGTTGCAGCTTTAGTAAATGTGTTCTATGTGGAATCATCCACTGAATGCTTAAAGGGTTTAGAAGAGAGGTTGGTTCCTTGTCACCAGATGCAACAAGGAGTAATTCCATTTATTTCTATTATGAAGATGTAAAAACCTGTAAGGAATGCCCAGCTCTGCTTAAACATTCCCGAAAGGATAAGAAATATTTGATTTGGAGGAATAAAAATACAGTCCATTTTTTAAAGTAAAATTTAATCCCTTTACCCCTGCACAATGCTAGCCTGCAATCAGAGTACTTTCTTCTGGTTTCCCCCCTCTTTTTATATCTGGAGTATTGAAATAACCATTGTTTTTTATGTAAAGGGATTAGATATGAGTTCATCCTGTCATGGTTAGAGATAATAAAAACTAAGAGGTGAAAGGTCTATTCCCTTGTACATGAGGCAGCTTGCCCCCATTGGAAATTAGAGTTTCTTTGCCAGTCCTGAGGCAGAAACTTGTTTTCGTTGCTGTGAGCACCACAAAGGAGCTTTTCTGGCAAGAAGTCCTAAATGGGAGGCACTGACACCTCCTGCGCCCGTCAGGAATTTTAATGAAGTTAACTGCATCGGAACACAAAAGTAAGCTTCTGTATTAAAAGACCATCTACTCTCTAGCCAATCTGCAGTGCTGAACAGAGGCCTGTCAATTACAGGGTAGGATGACAGGAATATCTATGACCAAAAAAATTATCTGCATCCCAGTCGCATTCCAGTCAGCATTAAGGATAAAGTCCTTCGCATTTTACTGGAAGGTCTCACTTGTTGATTACTGTTCTATTCAAAGCTAGAAATATTTTCGAGCTCATCTGACTTCTGCTTACAAATTCTCTAAGATAGTTCTTAACCTGTAACTTTCTGCCAGCAGTGAAGACTAAGTACGTGCTCTGCTTAGCACATATTTTAGAGAGTTAGCTTTTTACACAACTGTAATGGAGGTATGGACATCTAAGACAGTGAGCGCTGTTGATTAGATCTCCTGCATGGACCTCCCAGAAATAAAGAAAATTTCAAGTGGGACAAGACAGGAGGAGATGAAATTCCCTCTTTCTTTCCCTATCTCCCCAATAAAGAAAACTTATGGAATTTTAGTCTTTAATTTGTTGTAACAGACTTGAAAAATAAGCTTAGCTATGGGCTCAAAATACATGGGGAAACATTGTCAGTGCTCTGAAACGTGAATCTCAGTTTCATTGCAATGTAGGATTAAGATTACTGGATGCTAAAATATCATTAAGGTCACTTGTACAAATTCAGCTGAAGCTAAATTTGATAATGCTTTTGGCCAGTTTTACTCACAGAGCTTTGTTTGCAATACATTAGAAGAAAATTAATTCTGAACTCAAAAGGAAAGTACTGTGTTGTGAAAATAACTCATGTTAGAATGAAATATGGGTATGTGTGGGACAGAAATAATTTGAATAGTAGAGTACAGCATCCCTCTCCATAATTCCCACGCTTCTGTTTTGGGTTATTTTTTTATGGATTAATGCAAGCTTTTTTCTTTCCACAGTTGTGACAGTGTCTTGTAGGGACAGTGCACAGTATATCTGGGTCAGCTGTGTGATCATCAACAAATTCAGCTTCTGTCTCTTACTTACGGATTATAAAAGTATCAAAAATGCCAGTGCTCCATTACTCTCCAGGGGTAAATGTTATTGAATTAGATGATTTCACATCAGAATTCAATAGAATTCAATCCCACATTCACTTACATGGTATGAATACGGTTCTAGATCCACTTCCAAACATAGATAAGATTTGTTTAGTACACAACACACCATAGTTTATCTGACCAGCTGAAGTCTAGACAAAACTACCAGCCTTTGACTCATCTTCACAGTGGCTGCTATTACAGATTGGTATGCCTTTAGTAGCTGTTTGGCATAAATTTGACAGAGATGTGAAACACCTGGTTTTACTATGTTGTTGAGTGCAGTAAATCTTCTTTGAGCTTTGGCTTCTTTGAGCTTTGGCTTCTTTGAGCCTCCTTATCTTCTTTGCATGAAGATAAGGATGAAGGATAATAAGATCACTTAGTTTCCAAACTAAATGTGTTTGTATCAGTTTCTCTTACTTAGTTCGCTCTTATAATCTCAGTGTTGTCGGGAAAAAAAAAGAAGCTCAGCCATGTAAAACCATTTGGGCATACATTCATATATGTCAGAAGGAACTGATATAGAGCAAGTTGTTCAAATACTGTGTATCTCTCACTGAATGCAAAATGACTGTTTAGTTCTATTCCTGCCTTGCTGCCCTTGTTGTTAGGAATGAATGGATGTGTAAGAGGCATGACCAGAAAATTCAGTCAAAGCATTAACAAGTCTTGGTATTTGTTGTTGTTTCTTCATTTTCTTCTTAAGCACTTTGTTCATACCATTGCCCCTTCAGAAGAGCACATTCCTTCGGTATCTTTCTGACCTGCAGTCTTCATATTCCTCTTGCACAAAATTTTTGTTTGTTTGCATCATTGGCTTTGGAAGACCTACAGAGCCTCTGCCACAAAGTCCTTCTGATTGTACCCATTACCTATTGCTATAAGGGCCTGAGAATATAGTATATTCAAAGAAAATACAAGAACAAAAATATTTGAAACCAGGGATGTTTGCATCATTTAAACATCATTGATATTTACTAAGAATTGGGAGTCTACAGAGAATAAAATAAGAATCACGTGTCCCAGGAGAGGATGGCAGTTGTTCTTCTTGTGTGATGAAGACTTGAAGAGAAGCTTGCACAAAGGGAATGGAGAAGTGCTTTCACGCTCTGATTGTGTATCACCAATATGTACAAACAAATTTAGATAATATACAACTGGAACATGTGTGCCGTGAGTGTTTTGAAAATAGTGGTTATTTTGGAAATCAAAAGGAAGTTTCAGAAGGAAAAATTCACAGTTTTTCCAGTTATTCTACTCTGACCTGTGCCTCACAGCTGGAGCTCAAGGCTACTTGACTGAATTCGTCTGTTGCTTCACAAAGCCGTGATATGCACATCAGGCAGTATGGAATCTGCACAGTGATGCAGTAATGAATAGTGCCTTTCAGTGCATGTATAGCTAGGAAGAGCACAGATTTCCTTCAAGAAGAGATTCTTAGTCAAAACTCTCATTGAAAGAAACAATGTTCATGGAAGTCTTGCAATAGATTTAAACGGAAAATACTCAGGAGGGAACAGGTCAACTTTTGAGAAAGGAAATTACATATTTATATATTTGAAAAATATCCGTCGTAACAGTAAGAGAAAACTCTCTTTAGAAAGTCCAATCAAAAACCCTTGGGAAAATTACAGTGGGTTGTTTGAGCCATTTCTCTAATTTTGGTACTTGTTTGTCTTGTCTTCTTTCTTAAGCCAGACAAACTAGCTTTTACCTGCTGACTATCCTTCAGTTTCTTGGGTATATAATCCTTCCAGTTTTGGATCCTACCCCTTAAATCTACCTTTCTAATAGTTTCTAAAGTCAAGAATTCCTCCAGTTCTCTGAGGAGTGACTTACCTATGGCTCTTCCATCTCTTTATATTTGTTACACTGAAGATTGTATCGTTTTCCAGAAGTTTTTCTCTTCAATTTTTTCTTCATCCTCTCTCTGATTTCATGTCAAGGCTCAGTGATTTATTGTTTATTTATTTCTAAAATATATCTTCAATTCCAGTATAGATATTTGCTGCTGTAACTTTTAGTTTATAGAAGCGTTTGCAGAGGAGAGAGAAGTTGTTTGTTGTAAAATCGCTTTAAAACACTTCCATGGAGACAGGAATGGAAAGGAGAAGAGCCTGATAAGTCACTAAGGGAATTATCTAAGAGCTCAAAGAAAAAACAGGAAAGTATATTCAGAAGATTTTCTTCAAAGGATTCTAGAGTGTGCTAATTGAATGCAGTTTCTAAGTATATGGTAAATTTAAAAAATCATTACCCCAGCAAACCAGTGCTAATAAAAATTGGTTGTTAAAATATTCAGAGTTAGCAGAATTCTACCTTTTTACCTTAAGATGAGACTTAAAAAATAAGTAAATTAGTGAAACTGCTGCAATGCACCATGACATTTACACATCTGCTGGTGGTGTTCCATTCTTGTGTCATTGAATTTACAATTATTTTATCCAGTAGGCTATTAACTATCTATTAAAAAAAGGTAGTGAAGAGGTCACATTCTTAATCTATGATAGATTGTACCCCTTGTTTCTTTTTTTCTCTCTCAAGCAATTTTTTTCAAAGTTTTAAAAGAAATGAAATGTTGGATGTACTGTCCTTTTAAAAACAGAAAGCCAAAAATCATTATAAAATAAAATATTATCTATTAACCATGTGCGATTTCAAAGTTACAAATACCTGCTTTAATCAGATCAACGCTGTTGTAAAATAGGTTTATATTAGAAACTCGTCTACTGCATGTGTACTAAAAATACTATTTATGAACAACTTACATGTGAGAAAGACATATGAGCAGTAAAGCTCATTGTCTACAGAACTTTTCACTTAAGATTTAAACAATGCGTGTATTTCAAAATGTTTAGTGAAATTTTTCAATGGAAGAACGTGACAAAAATAGAATATGACATTTGCATCACTGGTTATGGTTACGTGTGTTTCACAGAGCTTCCTTTTGCAGAATAAAGAACCCAGAAGCATGAACGTGTAAAATTTTTGCATGATTTAATTGTTTCTCATTACAGAATAATATTGGGTTTGATTCATGGGGCTGACATTACCATTTTGGTTTTATGACTTTATTTTAAACTAAGTTCAGTGATTTTTGTGCTGTGTTTCTGATAGTTTTTAAATCTACCAGTTATACAAAAAAGAGCAGTTTATTTTGGAGGAAATCTCTTAACCTTAAGAAGTATATAACCCTAAGGGGAACATGGTGTTGTGGTTAAGTGTCTCTCTTCCTATACAAACGTTAAATCAATGTAATTTATCAGATTAGATCTTGATTTTACACTCATGACTAATGGTTCATGGAGGATGTATTGTACATACCTCTTTGAATTGATATAAATTCTATAAATGGAAAGAAAATTATGTTTTGAATAGCTGCCAAGACAGAGTTGTTAGAGAATGTGTTTTCAGTTCAAAAACGTGTATGGAATTCATGTCAGTGTGGAGTTGAGTTTGCAAGACAGTGAATTCAAGGATTAAACTGCACTACAGTGAAAACCCTAATAATGCCAATGAACTTTTGAGAAGGCAATAAATCATAGTTATTGGGACACAGATTCATCAGAGAATTAAATGTACTATGGTAGATGAGAAGAAAGTTAATTTGTAGTGGTTAGGGACATTAATTTTCCATCTCAGTCATTAAGTTTCATTTTAAAAAAATGAAGTGGCATTAGATTATAGAAGATTCATAACTGAAGGGCAGTTCACACATGAATCATTGATGCACTACATGACTCAGAATTCATAACGGGAAGGAGTATTTTTACCTTCAGTCACCCACTTAAATCCAGCCCCAGCCTAAAGTGACTCAGCCCTGACCGTCTGACAGCTGTTGGGTGTTCAGCTGTGCCATGAATCAATGGGGAAAGTGCCGTCAGGGGCAGGTCTAGAAAACCCATCCCGGTAGACTTTTGTGGTCATGGCAGGGAAGGTAAGGGTTATGTGAGCGTGTCATTTGAATGAATCTCAGAGAAGAGCACGTCATTTCTTTAGTCCCTTTAGTTCATGAAAGGAAGGTCAATCTACCCATCAATAATGAACATGGAACTGCAGTTGGGTGTGCATGAAATGTGTAAATGGATGTACGGTGCTATGGATATACAATACTCTGAGAAGTGTTCAAACTGCAGGTGATTCTGTCTACAGGGGCATTTTGAATTATGTTGGGCAGTTATCAGGAAGCACTTTTCTAGTGTGGATATGATCTGAATGCACTGAGTGGTTCAGTCTTAGGTTGGGTGTGGGCCTAATGTGCCACTTGGGAGCCCTGTTTTTCTCTGCTGTCTTCTGTTGTCCTCATCAGGTGGAATGTTGCTGGTCCTATAGCTCTTCAGCACATCTAGTGTGTTATTATTAGATTGTTAGAGTGCTTTCTTTGCTATAAGAAAGATTTACAGGTCTGTTTATCTGTTTTACAGATAACCATTCAGAGGGACAGTGGTTTGGATGTCAGTTCCCCTAAACATGGAAAAGTGGATCCAGACAACATGCCGCATGTTGGTGGAAATATGTGGGCTGGTGGAACAGGTTTTTCATTGTTGTTTTTTTTTAATGTATCATTGCCAGATATCTAAGGGAGATACTGTGCCAGTCAAAAATGGTTTTATAAAGCCATCCTCTGCCTAGAGCTATTTTATCCAATACAGGGTTGCCCTTTTAGAATTAGGAGGCACTTTCTGTGTACTTCTTGCCTACACTACCTAAATTGCTGCAGCTACAGGGACATCTAAAAGGGCATAATAGTGATCACTAGATAAAGTGGTTTGGAAACAGTTTTAACCAACAAATTCTAGGGTTGAATAGCTTTAAAGACCAGGACCTTTAAGGAGATGTACAAGATTTATATGTTCTATGGTCCGCTTTGTAAAAGGTAGTAACCATAATGAATCTGGTCGCAAGGTGCTATAAATGTGAGTATTCCATGGGAGTTCTTCCTTACCATGATAGCTGTTCGGCTTTGAAAATCTTTGGCAATAAATATTTCTACTGGAGATTGTTTGCAACATTTTTAGAACATCTGTGGGTATGGCAATGGAAGCTTTAAAGAAAATGTGTTTTTATTTATTATCAAATGCATATTCTTAATGATTTTTTTATCTCAACCATGTTAGGTGGGAGAGACACTGCTGGGTTAGGTGGCAAAGGTGGGCCATATCGACTGGATGCAGGCCACAGGGTTTATCAAGTATCTCAGGCTGAAAAGGATGCTGTTCCTGAAGAGGTTAAGAGGGCAGCTCGAGAGATGGGTGAAAAGGCCTTTAAACAGAGGTAATGTGAAAATCTTTATTTTTCTTTCCATTTCCCAGAAGAATTTGAAAAAGATGGCTAAAAAGCATTTTCTGTCTTAACTGCATTTATCGGCTACATTATCCTGTTCATTATCATTTAACAGAGCTTACCAGCACATGTTTAGCTGTTCTAGACAAGACGTATAGAATGTTTTAATGAATTAAGCTACCCTGTTAAAATGACTGCGTGATTTGGTAGAGTAGAACATAACTAGGTGGATAAGGAGAGTGATGTCAATATTCATCTTTTTAAAAAGGGATAAACCATATGAAAATTTCTGTGAATTATGGTGAATCCAGATTGTATGTTGTTAGGAATTCATCACCTAACAAATGTTTTTCAAAATGGACCATTGCAAGCAAATTTCTTCTGTTTGAAAGGTCTCTAGCCAAAAGCTGAGATGATTTGAACTATTAAGCCTCAGCAGGCACTTTTACATGAACAACAGGTCCTCCCAGCATGAGTGTAATGTGTGATTAGTAGCCAACTATTTCCCAGCCTGTGCGCAGAAATTCAGATTTCTTCCACTGACTGAACTCTCTAGTCAACCTCTGCTACTTTTGCATTAAAAAAAGCATCCCTGTTCTTCCAAATTGCTTCTCAGCTGCTTCATAATAGAAACAATTGATATGTATGGCCTTACCTTCCATACTGTACATCTCCTTGTGTATATGTCCATATACACATGTGACATGCTTTCATGAATTTCTACCTGCCTGTGTGGTCATTTAGCAAATTTGTGTTAGGGGAAATTCCTGGATATTCCTACATGCTGTGGGAACAGTGCAGCTGTGTCCTGTAAAATCTGAGTATCTGTGCATGAGGTAACAATTTATGTTCTTCAAAAACCAAGTGAGCTGGCATATAACAGCTGTAAATGCAGCCTATTATGAAGACACATTTGACTTGGATTATTGTTCTGTACCGCTTGGATAGTTGTGGGAACTAACAGGTAAAAGTTAAGAATAGCGAGGAGGTTGGAGTCCTCAGGCTGACGAAAAAACAAAAGGGAAACTGCAAATTTCACTGCTTTGTTTTTACAGGATTATCTGGAAGGGTGAATTTTCATATGAAAATTATTGATTACTTTCCTGGCTAGATAATATTTTTTGTCATAAACATTTTAAATTGCCCTATTTGACTAGAATGAAATTAGCAGCTATTCTTGAATACAGGCAGTATTTTTCATGGTATTCTTCTGAACTAGCTTTTACTGGGAATTGATGTGGAGTCTAACAAAGTAAAACTGTGTGTGAGGTTCTTCTTGTTTAAAAAAAAAATGTTTTCTTCATAGATTTGAAGATGTTGAACTTGGATGGCAGGATCCATGAAATTAAGTGCATAGCCCTGAAAGTTACCTTTTCCTGCCTCTAATGAATGTTGACTATAATGACTGTGCAAAATTTTAAATAGAAAAAGACATAATCATACTAAAGACAACAAAGATTTGATGTTTGATCTTAATATTGTCATTAAAGGGCTAGTCTAAACAGCGGTTTTCACGTATGCTTTATGTTCCAGGCAAGTGACTTGTGATAGTATTAAAAAACTTGTAATTAGAAATATAATTATCCTATACATACTTTACTATTCATTTATAGTTAATTTAAAAATCAGTATTTTCAAAACACAGTGAGTGAAATTATGCTGTAATGAAGTGCTTGTTTGAAGTGAGCTGGGCACAGGTAGGCCAATATGCTTCAGCTCGGGACTGATACCAGCCACGTGCTGGATGGTAGAGTAGGCAGATACACAGCTGCTGCCTTGCTACATATTGTTGGGTCATGGAAAATATTGAACAGCACACAGTGCTGGCATATCCACCTGTGCCCTTGCTCTTTTTTCACAGTTGGACCTCTGTAATTACATTCCAATAGTGAATTTCACCAGTTTAACAGTATTTGCTTAGCTACAGTGTTAAGAAGAATGATACAGAACTTGAATTGAGAAAACTTATAGAAAAAGCATGTATCTAGTTTCATGGTGCAGGTGTTGTGCTCTCTAGACAGGAAAGTGTTCAGTGACATGACTCATTTTCTATGTGGGAGAGTACGTTTTTGTTAAAGTTCATTTAAAACTTCTTTGTTTCAAGGTTTCTTCATTTTATGAGGTTCAAATATAACTATTTGAGACAGTTACTATTTGTAGGTCTTCAAGGACAGATTTCATAGTGTGTCTTTACTTAACCTTTGTGCTAAAGCATGAATCAGGATATGTTTAAAATGCTCCGACAGTGAAGTAATGAATAGACAGACACTCATGATCCTTTTATGTACAGATAGCAACACCTGAGCCAATAAAACCTTTTGAATTTGATCAGTTTTCAGAACATCTGCTTTACTTCTCAAACTTTAAAGCAGATTAGGAGAAAGTCGAAGGATTAGTAACTTTAATAAGTTTTAATGTGATTCAGTCCCTGTAGACATTGGTGAACACCTGCCTTGTCAAAAAATCACAAAAGCAGCTGCCACTTCTTTGATTTGTCTCTTCTGTGTGCTTGTTGCCATCTGAATTTCCCTGTTATCAAGTACATAAACTTTCAGTTCACATAAATAAATGTAAGATATGCTTGTTTCCTAAACTGTTCTTAGCTGCCTGTTCTTTGCTTTAGATTGAAGGAGATTCAGATGAGTGAATATGATGCATCAACTTACGAAAGGTTCTCCGGAGCAGTTCGACGCCAAGTTCAGTCACTCCGCATCATCTTAGACAATCTGCAGGTAATCTTAGACTCCCTAATAAAGGAACACAGTGAGGTCATTCCATTAGGCCCCAAATACTATCCTGCTAATACTCTGTTACCATCTGGTGATCGTACCTTTGAAGCTAAAAGCAGATTCGGGTTATAATCATGATTAGGAAAAACAGTTTCATATTACTATTTTAAAAGAAGCTTAGAAGTGGATCCCAGTGCTCATATCTACAAGTATCAGTATTCCCATGCCACAGCTTACAGAGATTACTTATTCAGGAGCACAGTTTTGTGAAAGAAAATGCTACTGTACAATATGAAAAGAATTTGTGAAGGTGTGTAGAGCACAGTCTTTGTCTTTACCTCTTGTCCAAAAGACTTTTTTTAGCTGAGAAGCTAAAAGAGACACTCCAATCCAGTGCAAATTAAAAGAAACACTACTTCAGTGCAAATTAAAAGAGACACCCACTCCAGGTCAGTGCTTTACTGCATATACAGCTGAAAACATGGATTTTTCTCAGGTTTGTTTTTGACTCCTGCTAATGAAAATAGGTATAGCCCAAATCAACTAAGATCAAAAAACCACCAGTTTGCCTTTCTTCTGGTAATTGGTGTGGTGTTTTTTCTGGGGTTTTTTGATACTCATGTTCATATACAGGGTAAATAAAATTGAAAGTGCATTGTTTCTAGGAGGATCTGTTAATCTTCAGTGAAAATTAAAGGAAAATTAATTTACTCCTTATAAGATGTATTTGATTATAAATATTTCTGTTGAGGACTACTAACCACTAGTGTATATATACCTTAGTTTATTAGTTAGTCACTGTGCTGTGTCTTCAGCAATAAAACTGACATAGGAAGAAATTACTTGGTACGATAAACAGATTCCGAATGGGTCAAGAAACCCAATCACCTGGTATTACAAGTAAGAAGGGTAACATTTCTTTGTATTGCTTATATCTTTAGGCCTTTGTAACTACAGCAACATTACTACCACCACATATATACACAGAGAACCAGTTTCATTAACCTGTTTCATTATGAATGTATCAATTCAGAGAACTCCTCGTGTAATGAACATTTAAGATGGACATGATTAGATGATGCATGCTCTTACTATGTCTCAGTACAGGGTATTGACAGGTTTCTACTGGAAAAATGTTGATGTAAGTCTCAGGGTTTTTCTACATCATTTATATCTAGATTTTTTTTTACCATGTTTCTAGCACACATACTCTTGAAAGCATACTGTGGGTATGAAATGGATAAGTGAGTCTTCAGTTTGAAGTCTTTTTTTTAATCTGCCTTATCTATCCCTTGGAGCCAAAATTCTTACATTCAGGGATCATGTTAATCATAATCAAAATATAACATACTTTAATATATGGGGACATATCCTCTTGCTTTGTTAAAAAGGTCATTTTAATATCAAGGCAAAATCTTATAAGCCTCAGTATTTTATGAGACTTTGGTAACTTCCTGCCAAAACCTGTAACAGCTAACCACAGAACTAGTAAACATAATCTATGATGAAGAAAACAAATCACTGAATTTGGAAAAGCTAGATCACAGAATAAGAGCAATAGTGAAAGCAAATTTTTAACTCTTTAAATTTTTATACAGATTTTGGTAGAGATTTTATTAGAAGATGCAGTAGGAAAATTAAGAGTAATGATAATAGGAGTTACTTAGTTGCAAAATGCCTTCTGTTAATAGGAAAGCTGAGTCCAAGCACATTTCATGTGCTCTTTTTGAGAGGAAAAACTTTATTTGGATTCTTCAGCATTGTAGTTCATTCAGCCCTGATGAATAACTGTGCCTCTTGTTTTCTGGATAGCCCTGTATACACTACGGGTTCTCAACTAGAATGCTTTTCTTTCTGTTACCAGTCAGACATTCCTCATATCTCAAATACGAAGCCAATGACACAGTCCTTTCCAGTAAACTTTGCAGCTCAGATGTCTGTGTGCTTTTACCTTTACGAAAATCCCAAATTATCTTCTCAATAGGGAACACACTTGGCTTTTTAAAAATTTTGGAGTTTGCTTTGTTTTAAACTCAGTCTGTTTACATAATGGAAGTATGGTGCCCTTGTTTATTTAACCAGGATTTTCTTTTCAACATATGGCTTTTTATTGTTAGGTTTGTGGGTTTGTTTAAAATATGTTCCTTTGATTAAATTTTACCTCCCTAGAATCAAGAGTCTGGGATTCAGGTCCAGTCGTCAATAGCTCACCAAAAGTTGGTAGTAGTAGAAAGAGATGTTTGGAGTAGACTGGTGCTTGGAAGTGATACATAAACATAGTCTGAGAATGTAATTTCATTGTTCATTTTACTTTTTATAACTCACTGATCTCTGTCAGATCTTTGAACAACATTAACAAAATGTTAGGAGTTTTTGTTTATCTTCTGTAGAAGTAGCAAAGCCAGAAGGTTCACTGCTGAGCTTTCCTCTCTCTCCTAAAGCTTGTCTGTCTGAGCTACAGATTCAAAAGGTTATGGTCAGTCAGTAACTCAGAAAGGCCTTCTTAAATGTTAGGTAACTTGCTTTCCAGAAGGTACTTCTCTCTTAATTGATTATTACAGAAGGAATCAGGGGCAACTGTCCGTTGTGCTTCTAAGCTTCATTTAGGTCCCCACACTTAAACTGGGCAATCCTGCGCCTGCTGGGCTCTGTCTAATTTAGACCATGTGGGTACTATGTGGAAACTGGTCATAGCAGCAAGAATAAAATAGTGGCAATCCTAGAATAAACATGTCTCAGAGAACTGAAAATGTGAAAAACCCTGTGTCCTGTCAGTAGCGGTTTTGTGATTTCAGCAGCTAAAGGAACATTTGGGTCATGTTCTCCCAGAAACAAATGCAGACCATAACTGGCGGTGTTTCATACCATCCTACATAGTTATGAGTTCCATATTTAAATGTGATCACTTCACATACACATCTTCTTCTGTGACATTTACAGACGTCACACTTGTAATTTGCAGGAGTTTTTGTAAATATGCCTGTGAAAAGAATATGCTTCCAGTGAAAAGAATTACTGCAGTGGTGCATTGTGATCAGCCACTTCCATGCTGATAAGATGTGGTATCTAGCACACTTTTCTAATTTAAAAAGCAATGCAGTGAATATATTTTTTTCATCTGTATGGTTGCAGTGTGTTGAAATAGTAATGTGTTGTATGCCCTTTCTAGTCAAATATCAAAGCAAGGTACACATATATTACTTCTAGTTTTCTCTTAAAATTGCAAGTGCTTTTAAACTGACATTGGTTTTAAACATGTGAGAATTACATATTAAAAATCCTTTGGAGCTTCTTTTTTATATGCAGGATGTGCGCATTTTATAACACACATGCTTAAGAGAATTTTTTTTCCCAGCTTTTATAAGAGGACATAAATTCTTAGGAATTCTGCATGGAAGAGGCGGATACTAAGTAGCCTAAATAATTTTAGCATTATTTTGGAAAGAGGTTAGATCAGATTTTGTCAGCATTCTTTCCTATTTTAGGAGAGAATGTCAACTCTGTGTTCCTCCAATAAAATTTCAGCTCAAATACTGGCTTTTGTTGCATAACTTGAAAAGGTATTAAACTGTTTTTAACTTTCTCCATAGTAAAAAGCCTTCTCACACAGTTGTTTCTTGAACCTCAAATAGCCACAAAGCTAAAGCATTGACAGTGAAAAGAATAGTGAAACAAGCTGAGAATTTATTTGCTCAAGGATACTGAATCTTTATAATCTTCTGTTGTTTGTTCCTCCTGCCTGCTGATAGGAAGAAAATGACAAAAATTTGACAAAACACCAGTGCTAAGTGTTAAGGATCTACCTCTGTTCCAGTCCTTAGAGGGGTTAAGATGACTAGGACCCAAGTCATCTCACCTGCAGACTCTGGAAGGTCCATGATTCATTTTAGACAGGCTTTGCTTACTCAGCAGCATCTTGTCTCCAGGAGCACTTCTTTAGTGGTTAGCTGGAGTGTTGAAATTTGCCACTGGCTTTTTCACAGTAGGAAACCTCCCTACAGTGAGACATTTTGGTGGGACATGTCAAAGTCACCAGGGGCTTGCAAGTGTCCCTTTGTGATGTTACACAACTCTGAAGGCAACAAAGGAATCAATCCTATGGAAGAAGGAGCTTCAACTTTCATCCCAAGCATATTTAATGATAGTGGAAACTACTAGTTGGTGGTACAAACAAACTCATGGATGCCCCACAGCCAACACGGGTTAAAGTGAGGTTGACTGTAGCACCATGGAAATGTATCAGAGAACACAACTGACTGAATTCACAACCTAAGAAATACTTTCCACTTTCCCCTTCTCTGATTTCCATGTATCAACATTGTTTTTGCCTCCCATCAGGAAGCATCTGTAAAGCTTTTGACACTACCTAACTAAAACACCTGTGTTTTTCATAGCTGTGTAAATTCTCTACTCTAAAAAAATCAAACCATTTTTCTGTGGTTTTGTAGTCTTTCTGCCCACTTATTTTCACAGGCAAGTAGTCAATTAGTCTTAAGTAATTACAGACAATAGGCTGTAGTCCAGAACGCCTTCTTCTTACACACCAGAACAAAAACCTCATAAATTTTAACCCAAAATCAAAGATTCTCTGAGCCTTAAGAAGCCATTATCTGCCTTCTCAGACTGTGCATAACTCAGATTCATCCTTTCAAATCCCAGGCCTGCAGTTCACTGAGGATTTGTCATGTAAGACTAACTGTTCAACAGAGAGCAATTTATTTTCATTCCTGAAAAATGAATGTTTAAGGCAGTTTGTGTCCTGCTGGATATTTGATTTTCCTCCAATTGGTAACCAACAATTTGCTGAGAGGGCAAAAGCATTATGTGTATATAAATTCAAAATTGTCCTTCCTTGCTAGATCAGCAAGGATGTCCATCCTTACTAGGGTGAGCAATTTTAATGTGAAGATCTAAACAGAAATTAAATAAACTATGGAACCTGTATATACAGACTTTACTGTCTTTAGATGCAAATTACGTATTATGAACCATGATGAAGCTATCCTTTGAAAACATCCTTAAATATGTTCCTTATAACATGGAGTCTTCAATCTGAATTGCATGCTCTACGGACAGGAGTACCATGAATATTTGAGTTCCTGGATTGTATTGCATGTTCATCAAGTCAGGCTGTAGATAACCAGTGTCCCTTTAACTAAAACAAAAGAAGTATTTAATGAACTGTCTTTTGACTACCATGATTTTAAAAGTAGGGGGTTTTAAATATATAACTGGTTTATTATTAATCATGTTTTAAAAGAAAGCATTTACCATTGCCTAAGGTGAATGCTGCTTAGTTTTATATTTAAGTCACCCAATGACTTTTTCTTGTGCTGCTTGGATTGGGAATACACAACAAATGGTCAGTTATGTGTGTCCCTCTGTTTGTATGTATTTCTGAACAGGCTTGCTACACAGATTTTCAGCATATTTGCAAGAAGAAAGGTTAATATTTATGCAGTCCACAGTTAAACTCCCATATGTGAAACAACTTAAAAAAGACAAAGTTACAGAGGGAACATGTTCTTTGTCAGTGTTAATTTTTCCTTCAGAGAGAACAGGACAGCTATGAACATGTGTTTGGATTTCTTTTACTTATGCCAAAAATATCACATTGTTACAAAGAAAATTAATGCTTGTGTCATCTACAGTAGGTCTTAAATTGTCTAACATACACTCACGTCGCTGAGTGAAGTAAGACTTCTTTTCTGTTGTAGGCCAAGGGTAAGGAAAGGCAATGGCTGAGACACCAAGCTGTTGGAGAGCTAGATGATGCCAAAATCATTGATGGGCTGACAGGAGAAAAAGCCATATATAAACGACGGGGAGAACTTGAGCCACAGGTAAGTATCCAACAAGAAACAAGGAAAAGTGGAGAAGAGCTTAACCAGTTTGCTGGTTTCATAGTGGCTGTACAGTAGCTGTGTTTGAGTTTTGAGGCAGTTAAAGGGATGAGAAACTCAGAAGAATCATCTCTGGCTTGGGATGTCCCTGATACAGAGGCAACCACAGGATGGAAAATTTGCTTTACCGCTTCTTATAGTCTTACGTACATATTTCCTGTTGGCCACCCTCAGAGAGAGGACACTTATCTAGGCAGTACTTAGTTTTGATCCAGTGCAACAGTTTTTATGTTCTTATTTTGTATTTTAATGACCATAAGGCAGTTAGCAGAAAACATTTATTTTGTTAGTTTTTACAAAAAAAAAAGGAAGACGTTTTCTCACTAAATTAATTTTTGTTAACAAATATGCTGGTATCCTAGAAATTTTTTTTTAAAAGTGATTTGCAAATGTCTTTTCCTTATTCCATGATATGCAAATAATTTCAACTTCTACAGATATTTGGATTTACAAGAATAAAAATTATGATGGGAAAAAAAAAGTGTGAGGAAAAGCCATTAAGGTATGACAAAGTTGATTGTCCTATGGATCAATTCAGCCATTCCTTAGAATGCATTATGGTTAAACCTATATGAGTCAGGAACAGAGAAACCACTTGAATCAGACCAACAAAACCTGGCCAAAACTAGTGGGGCTAGTCTGTAATATTTAACAGTAATACTTAATGACAGATTGCAGGTTTTAACTACACTAAGAATTATTGTTTTTAAATAGCTGAGTGCAGCATCTTTTTGCATGTCAGTTACCCGCATTTGATGAGTCCCTGGTATTATTTTTTATGCTGTTTGGTCCTGGTGTCTATTGCTTTGAACAATTTATGGGACTTGGCACTGCATGTGTGAAAGATCAGTAAGGGAAAAGTGATTGAATCCTCAGTTCTCATTTGTTTCAAAATGTGTTTAGTTCATGTATCAGTTTTAAGACTTCGTAAAAATAATTCAATAAGGAAAAAAAAAACAGATACCTTAAGTGTGTGCATAAAAACCAAAATAAATGTAGGATTTAATGGTCCCTCTCCCTTTGTTTTTGTGAGGGCAGGGATACCACAGCCTATTAAAAGAATAAAGCACATAAACGTTTTACAGGTAAAAAAAAATTTCAGCTATTTGTTTATAATGTGACTGGGTTTTTTGCTAGATCATCTTCAATAGCCTCATGCTTGAATCCAGACACATCTCATTGCATGCTAAATAAAACACCTCCCTTAAATGTACTGTGCCAAAAATTGTTAAAACAGATGGGATTTGTTTTCAGGAAAAAATAATGGTTTCACCATTAGAATAAAGAAGAAACTAGTAGTTAATCAGAACAAGATTTCAAACATTTTTGGAATGTTATTAACCTCAGCAGACAAGTTTTTACAGTCTTACACGAATCCCTGTTAGTACTGCTAGCCAAGGAAAAGCATTTCCATTATGAGCCTTGGCAGAAAGAGCAAATTTGAGAGTCTCTTTACTGAAATAAAATGTGAAGAATCAAAGCTGAAACAGAAAAATATTTTCCTGACAAATGTGTGGAATTTTTTGAGGTATTTTGTTTCCAGTTATTGAAGGCAAAGGGAAAGAACAAGCTAAGGTATCTGTCAAGGAACTGATTTGAAATAAAAAAAGAAGTTAAAATGTAAAAAAAAAAAAATAAAACTAGTGTTTGCTTAATACAATTTTCTTACTTCACAAAGCGCATTGGGTTCACTTTCTAAAATGTTTTGTTATTACTGATGTTTTGCTTTCCCATTAATATTGGGGTTTGTTCTCCCTGTCAGCCTGGGAGCCCTCAGCAGAAACCCAAACGCTTGCGCCTGGTGGTGGATGTTTCTGGCAGCATGTACCGCTTCAATGGGGTGGATGGACGGCTGGAACGCTCCATGGAGGCTGTCTGCATGGTCATGGAAGCTTTTGAGAATTATGAGCACAAATTCAAGGTAATTGCAGCTGACTAGGAGCTCTGCGGTTATTGCATAGGCTGTGTGGAGTAGTGGAAAAAGTGTTTCAGCAGTCAGTCTAGCCAAAGAGCATTATTCATTCCCACAAGGAAATAAAGACAATAATCCATTTCTAGCAACCTGAAAAATAATACTAGTGTAAGGTTAAGAAACATTACACATTTCAGTAGGGGAGGATTCAATCTAAAACCTTAAGATTTTGATTAAGTGAAATTTGCTGCTTTCTTCTGGTTTTATCTGTTTCTTTGAGCAGAAATGCTTAAGCCTACAGAACACAAGTAAATATAAGCTTCAGGATGTGCAAAGATGCTCTGCCCTTCCATCTGCCCAGAGTGCACACAGTAGTACTTTATCATGGGAAAAGACCAAACTTCTTTGTCCTTATTTGTGTTCTCTTCCAATTATCTGAAAGCAAGAAAATAATTTCTTGTGCTGAAAGATACTAGTTCCAAATGTTATTTAATGGTAGCCTGCAAAGGAAATGTAAATAAATTTAATACCCTTTTTATATCAATAAGCCTAAACAAGGTTAAGAGCATGTTTCTTTAACCATAAAGAAAATAGTAATGGCCAGTCTCAGGTTAGTTCTGGACAGATTCAGTGTTTAATGGAAGAACAGAGATGCCCAATACCTTTACTGAAGAGCATCTCAAACATAAGAATTAAAATGCATCTAAAGAAAATGTAAAATCTCCTAAACAAAATTAGTAGAAACCTAGTCCCGATCAATTCAGCCAGATCTGCTTCACATTGTTCCACCAACAGCATAATCTTTCAGGTTTCTGGTCTTCCATGGAATCTCATGTACAAAATCAGACCATATGGAAGCATGTGCTTCTAGAATGTCTTCTTAAGTATAATCACGCAGACTTTTACTTTTCAGTGGAAAAAGCTATAAAAGGAGACAGGCCTTGTTTTTAGGCTACTTTCCTAAGGAAATGAGGGACATGCTCCCATCCTCTCTGGCAGTGGAGCTTTCTCACCCTTAAACTTGCTTAAACCAAGCACATTGCAAAATTACAAACAAATTGAAACTGTAATTTTGTTCCCAGAGTCACTGCATTCCTGCAAATGTAATGAAAATAGGCTAGGTAGAAAGTGATGCTCTGTAATCCTCTTGGAGGAAAATGCTGTAATTGTTTTAAAATATCACTGACTCCATTCTGTAAAACTGTTGACAATCTGTAAGATACTGCTAATTTTTCTCAAAGCTGAAGATTTGGTATGTCTGCAAAAATAGCATACATTTCTCATATCTGAAAGAGGAACCATTTGAAAAAATAGAAGAACACACAACTGTGTAGTGTGCAATGAGAAATCTGCAGTTTATTGCTTTTTTCTTTCTTTCTTATCCTTTACTTGACTGGTTTTATAAAAGTGAACTTTTTTGGTCTTCAAGGCCTGCAAGGGTCACAACAACATATGCTGCACATTTGAGGGGTTTCTTGTACAATGTGTTGAACCAACAGGATCATCTGGATTGTTGAGCAAAGGGGTTTTACATAGTAAAGTTCCTTTCTGCTACCTAACTGCAGTGCAAATTCTAGAAAGCAATTCCTGGCTTTTGCTGAAGATCACTTTTCTGATGATTAGTTCTCTAATAAATATGGTTGTGAGTTAGTCAGATCAGCTTTTCCTTGGCTGTTTTATCCTACTAGCTGAGCTTTCCCTGTGAGTGGTACACTTTGCTATTGTGGATGATGCTGTTTGTCTCATTGGTCTTAACATCATGACTGAAGGTAGAAAATACTTTCTGTCTGCCTTCTTATACAGAAAAGCTCAGTATTGGGTGTCTGACTGTACCAAGCAGGTAATGAAGTTATCCTTCATGAAAGGGCAGACAAGTGCCAGCAGGTATTTGTCAGCTTTTTATGCTTGCATGGGACATCCTCCCTCCTTCCATTTCCCAGAAGTGCAGGCAGTGAATCATTCCTTGACAAGGGGGAAACAGGAGGCCCGTTGCACAGCCGGGAAATCCATTTCAATTAACAGCCATGTTTCAAAGCCCTCCTCCAATATCATCTCATCACCCTTCCTCTGAAGTGCTTTATTAAAGAAAAGAGTGGGAGTGACTGAGATAATATAAGTCGCATTGTCAGTCTTATCCTAATAATGGAGGTTAAGTATGTTCCTACAAATGCCCCTTGGCCCCTTTAAATGTGTGGATGCATCACTTGTATATGCAGGTTATAATAAGCAAGCTATTTTGCAGTATTAAATTTCGTTTATCTTTGGAACATCTCATTTTAGGTGCTAATTGTTTGAAATTGTACATAAGGACAGTTTGTTCTTTATTTTATCTGAGTTACATGTCTGTCTCAAGCTGCATGGTTTTATATCACGCCTGATTACCGTCATTTGCACATATGATGGCAGATTGAGGAGGCATGTCCAGTGAATTATCCAACAGCAATTTTATGAAGCCTTTAAAATATTGTAAGTGACTCAATAAATAGCATGTTACGTAAGTGGTAGGAAAAGCCTGACTTATTATTTATAGCTATATTAAAGGGATATTACAAATTTTATATACCTGTTTTAGCATTTGGTGTTTGTAAAATCTACTATGGAGGCAGCACTGCTAATTCAGGAAAAGAAGAAATGGTCCACATTCTTGGCAGAATAGTTTCTTTTAAATAATTAAAAAAAGGTTTGAAATAAATTCAGGAAAAAAAAATGTTTAATGTTGTCCAAAGAAGAGATGAATTTTTAAAGGTCTAGCCCTCCAGCAGAGTTCTGTCTAATTCACACTGCCTTTTACATTCAGCACACATCTTCTTTCAGCTTTTTAAATGCCTTCAGAAATTAATCCTTGTGGCATGGCAGCTGCAAAGACAAAGTCTTCCATTTTACCCATTTTAGGCAGCAGCAACCATCCATTCAGTGCAAAATGTGACAGTGGAATAGAGATTGTTTTAACCTTTCCTTATGGAAAGAGACCAACAAAATGATGCTATTTCAAGAGACGTGTTTATATGTTGTGTACTCACAGCTCTGAATAGAACAGTTCTTGTCTCGTTGTACCTGAGGCTATTGGAAAACAAGCCGCTGTGTACCACAATAATATATTAATTCAATTAAGTTTTCACTATGGCAAACATGTATTTTGCTGCTGGATTTGTCCTGAGAGTCTTTGCTTGCAATCTATTTTGTAAAACAAAAGAAAAGTCAGTTCCAGGTAAGATCGTATCACAGCTGTTCTCTCACTGGTAACTCCATCCACATAAATTCTCCTAGGGTATTTATGAGAAAAAACCATCAGATTGGATCCTTTCTTTTCAAAGGCCCTTCTTCTATGCTCATCTTTAGCTACTGCAAAGGAAGGAAACTGGTTTTGACAAAGCCTTCATGTGCCTGCATGTGTTGGAATTTGTGGTTGACCAGGGCTATGGAGCTGTCTGCACCTTTTCTTAACAAGGATTGCACCAAGATAATATGAAATCACTAAGGGTTCATTTGCTAGAATGCAAATCAGGAGGTAATAATTTACTGCAAGAAAACCTGGGTGAGAGATTTAAATTCTTTGCCCTTTCAGAGAGAGCTTTTTTGTTCTAGTGTTACTGCTGTCCCAAACTCTGTATTCCTAAATTGTGACAGATTCCGTACATTCCCCTGGGCAAATATCTCCCTTCTGTCACTTCTAAAGCTTGACTGTGAGCCTACTCCCATCTCTCCCTCCCAGGGAGGGTCTCCCAGGCTTCAGTCCTGTGTTGACTTAAGTCAGTCCAAGTCAGTGCAGCTACGTTCCCATCCTGTCCTTTGCTGGAGCACATGCACTCACAACCTCACAGTTTGGGGGGCTGAGCTGCCCAAAACCAACTTCACACTCAGTAGGTTTTGGCTACTCCTGGTCCTTGACTTAACTTCCAGAGGGACCAGAGGACCATGAGGACCAGCATGTGAGGACTGGTGACCACAGCTCTTCTCTTCCACAGCACGGCAGGATTTCACTCTGGTTTTCAGGAGGCCCTGCTTGACCCAGAAATGCAGCAGTCAGGATGAAGCAAACAGCCACTTCTTCTTCCCGGCTGCCTCACCAAACATTTTTGAATCACAACTAGCATATTAAGCTGTCAGCAAAGAAACAAGGAAACTGATAACATCTGTGTAAAGATAAGCACAGTACTCGGTTCATGCATGGGCACACACAAGAATAACAAGCAGCTAGCTGAGGAGGGGGCAGACAGGACATGATGTTCCCAGGTGAACGCTTTGACGTGCCTGTGATAGTTTGCTCAGATCATTTCAGCCTCACCTTGCCTGTACCCAGGTTGTATGTTCCCGCCTTGTGCAAGAATGTGGAGGGAGCCCAACTGCAGAGTCAACACCTAGTGTTGCATCTAGGAGCTATAACAGTTCCCCTTATACCGTATGTCACATTCAGTTTATGCCCAGGCTTTTTGACATGAAGGGTTGGTCTGTTACTGGTATATGCCAAGAACCAAAATGATATTCCCAAATGGCAAAGTTTGGCCTATTCCCATAAACTCAGTAATGGCAGAGCTCATACCAGGACACCCAGTGTGAAACATCCAGAAAGCCAGAAAGGAGCTTTCTACAAAGGCTTAAGCCTTTTTACACAGGAGAATGACAGTATTTTGCTTTACATAGTTAGGCTGTTGATTTAAAAGTGATGCTGAATACAAAACTGCTCAACAAAGAGCGTGCAAGGTTTCATAATTAAGAGCCTACCCTGAAGATGTGTGGAGATTTCTGACATTGCATAAGAACCATGAGCTCTGTATGTTTTCTGCTCCATTAAACCTCTGCTTTATTTAGTTCTTCTGATTTGAATTATCTCTAGGTTTTAAAACAACACTCATGCACACACGCCTTGTGTGTGGTTCAGGATTTATTAAACAGGATTTATTCTTGTTTTAATTAGGAAGTATACTGAATGTAACCTCAACATTATTCTCAAAATCTGTATATTTTCATTTGCCATGTCTTCATCAGGAAAGAGAGAGTCTGAGGCATTACTGGTGATAAGAAATAGGTTTTGAAGAGAAAGCATGTGCCAGACTGGAAACTTTTTGTGAGGCTGAGTGGTAAATAGTAGACATGGAAATAAAAAGGAAAACAGGAATGAGAAAAGCCAACGAAGCAGAAAGAAATAGGATTGTATGGGGACTAGATTATACAAAAATTCTCTAGAAGGGGGAAGTCTGGGTTATGTGAGGCTGTCATAAAATAATCTGACCTTGGGGAAATAATCTATAGGATGTGGCACGTTTGCTGTTTCACAGAGGGAGGTGTCACCTTTAAAAGTGTTGTTCCAGCTGCTATAGCTTTCTTTCGATATATTTTTAAGCAAATTAATGATGTGGAAACAAAAAGAGCTTTGTCTATAAAGAATGCCACTTCTCCACTCTCTAAGACCTGACATACCAGATAAAGTGGCTTTCATTAGGGATGAAAAGACAGAAAAGCTTTGAGGAACAGACCTGCCTTTTACCAGATGATTATATGGGAGTTAGGGATGGTGAACCCAGCAGAGATCTGTAACAGTACATGAAAAAAAGAAAACTGTAAGGCAAAATATTGCATAAGGGCTCCCTGTCAACTAAAGGCAGGTCTGTGCCAGCTAATCGGGGGAAATACAGGCATGTTCATGCTGAGGAATTGCCAGCTCAGGTCTCTCTGGGCTCAGGATCTGTACACTGTCCTCTGTTGCTTGGTGTAGACAGCTCTTAAATCCATTTTTGTCCTGCTCGTGAATTCTCCCTGGGGTGACTGCCACATCCACAACACAAAGGGCAGGTCAGGACCTTGCCATAACTCAGTTTGTCTTGGTTTTCATGTAACAACAATGAAGCTCTCACATAAAACAGAGACATTCCCAATATTGCATTATTTGTTCAACGAGATATTTGACCTGTTACAGTTCTATATGTCACTTTTGCAGCACCTTTCACAGGAGAATCATGTGCACACCATCTCCTTTGAAAACATACAGAGGCTCTTGGAATGCACTTCTCTACTTACTGTCAGCAATGGCTTTGATCTGTTATGCACAAAAATAAGAAGTGCTGATTTTCAAAAAAGGCAGCTTGTAATACCTTTGTTTCAGAGGAGAATGAGGTCACAAAAAAGGTTCATCAAACATAGGAGCTACTGTCAAACAATGTGCTTCTTGTTTGTCAGACTCAAGAGGATGAAAATTGCTGCTTTAAAAAAATACATGGACAATGTGAGAGGGCAAGGTCTTGATCTTATGCATCACTGCTCTGCAGTTGGTGGGACGATGTGAAAAACAGACCATGGAAATAAGTAACTTTTCTTTGATTTCATTATTTAGCAATTCTTTCCCATGTTTTCATGTCAGTGAGAAATTGCAATTAGTTCCCTTAAGCAGCTCATAAACAGAAGCAGGGAACAGTATATGGGTTTTCTTGCTGAAAGCAAATGGCCTTTGATCTGTCTTACATCATTGTGGCCCAAGGGCCATTTGCGACTAACAGATGACTGATGACGTTTCTTTCTTGTAGTACGATATTGTTGGACATTCAGGAGATGGCTTCAACATCACATTGATTGGGAGTGACAAAGTTCCCAAGAACAATAAGCAAAGATTAGAGATTCTTAAGGTAAATCCTACTGATAAGCGATGTTGGATAATTAAGGAGTTTGTGACTACAAAGATAAAATTGTGGGTGGGTCACAGAATGCGAAACATGAGGAGAGTAAAATAAAAGAAAGACAAGAAAGCAAAATCTCTGTATTTGCATAAAATTGAAACAGGACCTTTCAGAGACATGGCAGAAAATAAATTAGGCAAAAATGGAAGCTGGGTATGCCTTTTTCTGGACTGCTATAGTCATAAATGTGTCATTTTGACTATCTGTCAGAGGATAGGGGAAGTTCCAAGCATTCTATAGTGATATAGATAGCTCTGCCTAAACCATGTGGTGGTATTATTAGTGCATAAGTGAATAATTTGAACTGTAGAGAGGTCCCAGGTCAGCAATTTAGCCTGGCACCTTCAAGAAGTTACGTATCACAGTAGCAGTGGAAAAATGCGTCAGTGCTAGATTGAAAACATGTTAAATCACAATCACAAAGTAAGTGTACTCACCAAAATTTTACTGTACTAGGATGAAGAAAAATTGAGTATATTGTAGGATTTACCTATTTGGCAGCTTGATAGGTTAGAACTGTGCATTTGAGTTTCCTTCAAAAATTATTTTTAAAAGATTGGGAGCTACTTCAGTTAAAAGCACTGGTTTTAGTAATGTCTAATATTCCTTCTGCACAGGAAACAGCTTCACCAATGAAAAAATTGTATTTATTTTGTAACAGCTCAAACAAAATGTTTCATAACTTTTAAATCTGACTACTAGTGTTATAAGTCAGATATTTTACAGTAACTGTGACACTACTAGGATTTGGAAGTCTAGTGTGAATTATGAACAGGCAGGAGCTGGTCACGGTATTAGGAAACTAAGCCCTGATTTCTTCCTTAAATACATAGGAATGTAGCTACTCAAACTGCAGCTGACCGAAGTATTTTACCTTCCCTAAGGCCCAGTCTAATTAGGTGCCTGTGTGGGTTTTGATTGTTTGACCCATTGTGTTTTTAGGAAGTGCTGCCCGTCTTAAGTTATGATATATTATATACAAAAAAGCTGCATCTTCTGTTGTAGTTGGAGCACCGTCCACATTTCAGATGCATCCCCCAGTACAACAGAACTGAATATTTACTCCCTGCTGTGCTAGCTGGAATGAATGTTTATTCCTAAAATCGTCTTACGTATTTCCATGTGGTTATGCTGTGCACACAGACTATGCATGCCCACGCCCAGTTCTGCATGAGTGGAGACCACACCTTGGAAGGGACAGAGCATGCCATTCGTGAAATTGTCAAGGAAGAGGCTGACGAGTATTTTGTTATCGTCTTAAGTGATGCAAATCTTGAACGATATGGTATTCAGCCTTCAAGGTTTGCCCAGGTCTTGACCACCAATACTCAAGTCAATGCTTTTGCCATATTTATAGGATCCTTGGGAGACCAGGCAGACAGGTAAGTACGTGTGTTTTATGCCTAATGCCATTTGCTTTCATATGTCATAAATCTAAACTATGCTTTTATTGCAGTGAAGTTTGGCATAGTTGACCCTGCTGTTGTTATGCACTAAGGTTTTGATCGTGGTATTGTAAAATCATAGAATGGTTTGGGTTGGAAGGGACCTTTAAATATCATCTATTCCAATCCTCCTGCCGTGAACAGGTACGTCTTTCACTAGATCACATTGCTCAAAGACCCATCCAACTTAACTTTGAACACTTCTAGAGATAAGGCATCCACAGCTTCTCTGGTTAACCCGTTCCAGTGCATCATCGCCCTCATTGTAAAACATTCTTCAATATCTCCAATCTAAATTTACCCTCTTCCAATTTAAAACTACACCTTATGCTGTCATTACAGGCCCTGGTGAAAAGTCTCACTCTGTTCTTATGAGCCCCCTGTATTTATTGAAAGGCCTCAGAAAGGTCTTCCTGGAATTTTTTCTTCTCCAGGCTGAACAGCCCCAGTTCTCTCATCCTGTCTTCATAGGAGAGGTGTTCTACCCACTGACTACTTTTGTAGTCCTCCTCTGGACCCTCTCCAACAGGTCCTTATCTTTCCTGTGCTGAGGACCCCAGAGCTGTACACAGCACTCCAGGTGGGGTCTCACAAGAGTGGAGTAGAGGGGCAGAATCACCTCCCTTGACCTGCTGGTCACGCTTCTTTTGATGGAAGAAATCCAGGTTATAATTGACTTTCTGGGCTGCAAGGGCACATCGCCAGGTCATGTCCAAGTTTTCATCTTTTTTTTGATTATTATTATTATTAATCTACTAGCGAGAAGCTGTAGCTTCTGACTTGTGTCAGGAAGGAGACTGGCTTGTGGGTCCCACAGACATCCCTTGTGGCCAGCTAGTTGAGAGCATTCTGTGCATCCAAAGGAGGCAACTGAAGCCATCCTCCCACTGGAGGATGTGTACTGTCCTCTTATGTAATATCACTGTGTAATCATAACAGAGACAGGGTGACTTTGTCATTGCTTAGTGTGTGGTTCCAATGCATGTAGGCCTAAGAAAAGAGAATAAAAAAAAGAAGCTGGAGTTTAATGGTCCAGGTTTAGTTCTACTACGTAATTTCACTTTAAATTGTTTGAGCACAAGGGAGAAAAAGGAGATTATGTCCCAGGTGTCCTTCCAGGTTCCACATCCACTGAGGACAAGTACATGCAGCAAAAGTCTGGTGTAGCCACATATATCAACAGTGTCTTTTCTGCTTCTGTTTGAGTCTTCAGTCAAAGCAGAATGAGAGAAATCTCAAAGGGAATTGGACCTCAGTACATAATTTTAATCAGTAAAGGGTTGAAAGATACAGCTGCACAGCCACCATTGTGGCTGCATGTCTGTGCATCAGAGCTGCGTTATGCGTCAAGAGAGAATCCCTTCTGAAAGATTATAATTACAGAAAATCCTTTTACTTTTGCTAGGAATTGAAAAAAAAAAAAAAGGCATTGACCGTATTCTGCTGTGTGAGAGATCTTATAATGGCCTAGTTCACTGGGTATGGAAAATGCACACAATGCTGTCACTGAAATGCATTTCTATGTACGTGGAAGTCCAGAATTAGACAAAGCCTTCCTGTAACTGCTGTGGGGGAAGGAGAAGGGAATTCTCTGTTGCTGCTTTTTTAACAACTAATTTTAAAAGTGACACTTTGCTTAGCATTGGAGGACTGGTGCGGAACAAAAATTCCTTTATAAAGCAGTGAAAAAATAAATTTCAAGCTTGTTAACAGAATGTGAGGGAGATAGAGTTTGTAACGTACATGTAGTTTAACTTTTTTAAGGGAGGTTAAACTGTGAATAAAAATGTGTTGGACTAATATTGGGAGAAAAATACATTTCCATCTAATCTGCTGCAATCTCAGAGAAGAAATATAAAGAGCACGTTTAGAATCACTGGAGCTCTTGAACTGAAAGAGCTGTGGGTTCATGGTAGTTGATTTAGAGTAAGTGTCTTCATTTCCAGTGTAAATCTCTAGCTGCCATCAGCAAGCCAGTTTGGTGACACCTCATAGGATCACTGGTACCTTGATCAAAACGGAGTTTTGGCACATCAGAAAGAGGACCTGGATAGAAATCTCTGGAAACATTCTTGTTTGTCTTGCTGAAAGGGTCTCTGTGCCTCAGCTGCTCTTAGTGTTTCCTCCCAATGCTGCTTTCCCAAACCTTTAGTTGCCTGGTGACAGCAATGTGAATGGCATGGATTGGGAAGGTATTCGAAAGGAAAACATCCGTTCTTAAGGAACCCTGGTTTGTGGTGGTAATTGTGTCTTGTCTCTCATTCTGCTCCTTAGGCTGCAGAGGACACTACCAGCAGGTCGGTCTTTTATTGCCATGGATACCAAAGAGATCCCCCAGATTTTGCAGCAGATCTTCACATCTACCATGTTGTCAAGTGCCTAAGCATCACTGATGTCACGGTGTGTGAATTTAAAGAAGAAACACACTCCTGCTGCAAATATAAACCCTAAAGCTGAGGATAAACACATTTATTAATAAAATACATACTGTTCTTTAATCAGCAAAGCAACCCAAATCTACACAACAGCCAGGCTGTAAATTTTCACCCAAAATCTCTCAACCAACTTAGCACATTCAAAGAAATGCAGCAGGGCAGAGGATGGCAACTGAACAAATGTTTTTCCGGAGGGACAAACAAATAAAGGACATTTTGTGATCATTCCTCTGCATGCCGTGTTGCCAGCGCTATGGTATCATCTCACCCTATCTTATTAAGTACGGTTCACTGGGATTTGGTAATATTATGCAAGGCAGAGCCAGGCAATCTGTTTCAGTTTTTTGCGTGCATATGTTTGAATGAGTGGTTAGCTCCATCTCTGATTTAAGCAGGACTGCTCTTGTCAGGCAGGAAACCCTTCCTTCCTCTGCTGTTGCTTTCTTGTCTTGAGGGGCATCGAGGCTTCACCCCGATGCTGAGAACAATGGAGCAGTTTGGAAACAATGACCATCACATGTAAACATTCATTATCTGGTCAGGCAGAGTTGTCGGATCTAGAGAAAGTGGCTGTTAAGAAGGAAAACAAAACAAAAATAGATTCGTTCAGTTCTGCCTATGGAAAGTAAGGGGAAAGGGTCTTAAGAACACAACAACCAGTGTTTCCAAGGAGGGAACTACTGCAGTGGCTCGTTTGCGTGGCTGATTATGCTGTGCCACTGCACTGTTGTACAGAATCCCTGGGATGGCCTCAGCACATGGGGTGACTTTTATGTATGGAGACAAAAAAGTTACTAATGCTTTGCTAAAAACTCATTCATGGTCTGTTTTTCTTGAGTCTTTTAAAGATGAAACTGGAAGAGAGATTTTAGGCATGGGAAAATAAGTTGTTATTTTTTTATAAAGGAAGAGGAAAACATCTATTTTAGCAAGATATCTGTCTGTGTTAGAGTATATTTAGTATCCAAGTTAGTCATAAAGACTTGCTTTGTAATTCAGTTGGTTGGTGTTTGGTCTATCCCATGAGATGGTAATTAATATCTACTAAAGAAGAGAGATTTTGTAGTTCTTTGGGAACAGTGGAATAATTGATGGATTGAATGTATGATTTAATTAAGCTGGGGCGGGGGATGTGCATCATTACTGATACTTTGCTGATATTAATTTGAAGGTAGCTGAATTGGAGAAAATTCAGGAAGAGTACTTATCAAAATCTGAAGGAGGAATTGCAATTCTTCTAATATTTCTCTTAATCCTGCAGTTGCTCAAACTACACCATGAGCGGTATGTTTGGAGGGGAGGAGGCAAATTAATTTGATCTTGTTAAATACAAATATTGGTGTTTTAAAGGGTCATTCTCTACTCCATCAGTCCTGCAGCAAAAATCTTTACCAGAGCATCAAAAATGTGCTCTGTTTAGGATGTGTTTCGAAGTCTGGTCATCTTTCAAACTCTTTATGACAAGAGGATGGAAGACATTTTTCACAGGCTTGTTAGTATTGTTATGATAGCTATCTATGTGAAAACAAAGAGGCTGAAGATGCAATTCCTGTTTGGAGAGAAGGGAATTGGGAGGAGAAGGTTGAGGAGGTTATCCCTGTTTGGGACAAAGGCATGTATACACACATACACACAGATGCTCCTACTAAGGGGAAGTGCACTTCAAAATAAAAATACCTTGGTCCTGTAAACTTATGCTGAGGTACTAAATACAATAAAGAATTGGCATATTAATAAGGCTGTTAGTAAATGTGTTTTTACATGGAAATTCCTTCAGCACTTCTGCTTTTATTGCCAGCAGTCCTGGAAAAAAAGAAGAATTTTATTACAGTTAATTAGCAAGCTCACTGTATGCTTTCTAGATGACTTGAGTGGATAAACTTTCTCACCTCAGATTTACATGCAGTAAAATATTTTTATAATAAAAAAATTAGTGCTATAAAAGGGAAACTCTACAGTAAATCCAATTTTGAACCTTTCATTTGATTATCCCTGTAAATTATATTTCATGTCATGCTATTTAAAATTACCCTTCTGTAGTGTTTGGTTTTATTCTTTGTTTCAGAATATGTCTGTTGTCTTTCAGTTCATGTTTCATGGGCCCATAGAATACAGCCATGTCCAGGGCCAGGCCTGGCCATGAGGGTGGGTGGAAGAGGGAGGAAGTTCTAAACCTGCCCTCTTTTAGTTGATAGCCATTCCCCCTTGTCCTTTCACTACATGCCCTTGTCAAAAGTCCCTCTCCAGCTGTCTTGTAGCCCCCTTTAGGTACTAGAAGGCTGCTATAACATCTGCCCGGAGCCTTCTGTTCTCCAGGCTAAACCACCCCAGCTCTCTCAGCCTGTCTTCGTAGAAGTGCTCCAGCCATCTGGACATCTTTGTGCCCCTCCTCTGGACTCACTCCCACAGGTCCATGTCCTTACCATGCTGGGTCCCCAGAGCTGGATGCAGTACTGCAGGTGGGATATGACAAGAGTGGAGTAGAGGGGAAGCGTTACTGGTAGATTTTGAGAGAAGAAGCGAGTGAACCCTTTTTTAAATTTTCAGTTCAGAAGGAAAGGTTTTGGGATTCGCCTTTAGTAACGCTTCATTGCACTGCATATTTGACCCGACAGTGTCTCTCTAAATTGTAAAAATTCAGGGCAAAATTTTCCCCCGGCCACGCATCTCTCACCTACTTTAATGCCCATTGCTACCGCAGGGAAATCAAAGCAGCAGCTGTGCTTTTCCCTGTCTCACAAGGACTTGCAGTGTTATTTCCATGCTCCGAAATTCAACAAACATTCTTCTTTTACATCCCTGGGATTTGCAGAGCTTCCTAATATGCATTTATTTTTAATTAATGAAATGCTTAAGAGTAACATGGCTTTGTCTAGCTAAGAACAGCACCGGTGACTGCTGTCATAGCACTGCGTGTCACTCATTCATGTGAAACTGTCAGTCACCCCCTCTGAAAGTGTGTTAAGGTATTTTTCATCTCTTCCCACAGTTTATTAAGGCACTTCTGCACTCACCAATTTTTATGAAAAGACACTGTTTTGGTGAATGAACAGAGCTGCTGGTTGGCGCAGGTCCTGACCTATTGCTAATGCTTTAATAGCATTAACCACATCAGCAGTAGGGATTTTAATTACCTCTTATAATGCAGATTTTGGTCTAATTCTCTTTCTATATATAATGTATTCATACCCACTAGCAAGTTAGTAACAGTACACAGTCATCTGGGATTATTATTTTAACTGAGGTGCAAAAAAAAACCCAAAAAAAACCCAGAAAAAACAGAAAGCCCAAGCAGATGTGACTTTAGTCAGAGCAAAACATGTTCACATTTACAGACATAAACAGCTTCATGCAACTGTATAAAAGCAATAGGTTTTATCTTGCACATGAAGGGCAAGGATAGTTAGGAGGCATGCCTAATCTTTGATGCCAGCAGTCTATTTCTTTTTTTTCCACTTCTTTCCTTTACCAACATTAGGTGTCAAGCATGATTGTGAATGTCATGCTAGAGCTTATTCATTAGCCTGATAAAATTAAGACTAATCCTAATGGCTGATCAAGTATACTGATATAATATTTGAGTAAACACATATATGGCAGAAGATCCAGGTACTGTGTTATATGTGCAAAATCAAACCAGGAGAAGGACCCTGATGCTTCATTGAGAGTATGGGTAAGAGATGTGAGGATACCAGAAGTTTTCTTATCTATACAGTTAAAGTATGTTTTAAAAATTATTACAAAACAAGTATTAATTTTTACAATTAAAAAAACCAAGCTATTGTGCTGTGTTGGCTATTGTACATTATTGTGTTTATTAATAGCACTCCTGTAAAAATGAGAATGTACAAGATATGTATTGAGAAATAAAAGTCTTAACCATGTATCAAATCCAGAAAGCTGCTTTGAAAATATAATCATTGTACACAACCTCTAAATTTGAAAAGGTTCAGGGTTTAGTTAGTACTTTAAATACTACTGTTTTAGTGATAATAAGTAAAACTCTTCAGTCTGTGTGCTGTAAAAGTAATGGAAGTTGTTGTACAGTTCCTTAATAATTCTGCTTTTGGGGCAAACATGTCTGCTTTGACCCCACCTTTAAAAAAATACAAAAGAAACCCAAACCAACTTGTATTTTACCATTTACTGTTCTTTCTGCCAGCACATGGGAGAGAGAGCAAACATGCTCTCCTGTCCTGACTATGAGCTTTTTAGAAAAGGAAGGTCAGTGTTTCTCCCCATCAGCCTCTGTGTGTGCTGTGTAGTAGCAGCACTCTACACATGGAAACATTTTACACAGTTCATTGTGTTAGAAGACATTTTATCCAATGTAACAGGTATCGAACTGTACCCCAACATCACATGAGGTAAGTTACAGTCTTAGATTGGTGCTCTGGGTCTTCTAATTATTGAGTGATAGGTATCGATGCCTAAAGCAATTGAGCATTTTGAAATAGTACAGTGAAGTCAAGACCTTCCTGTGTCAGTTGAATTAAAATGCCTCCCACACCCTCTGGCATTGTGCTATTAGGGATATTTTTTCCAAGACAATTCATGGTGTATGACCATGTTTGATTGTAACCATGCTCTGCTGAAAATGCAGAGCTCTCACTCAGGAATGTGTGATTGTTTACAAACGTTTGTAGCAAGCAGATTCCCCTAGAAAAAAATACTCTTACAAGGCAAACCATTCAGCTGAAGGATTTCATCATCTAGGAAACAGGTTTTATACCATCAAAATAAACAGGTAAACAATTGCCTAACTCAGAAGTACTTTTGTTGTTGAGATTGTGACAATGTTAACAGCATCATTACCAAATAAAATGTTTTAAGGTCAACTATGTTTTCTGTGAAATAAGTGTATGTGGGAAGATTGCAGAAGAGATTCAACATTCTTCAGGAAGAAAGTGATGGTAGGGTTTTTTCAAAGATGAGGACAAAATTCTAAAATTAGAATAACTTCATTTGCTTGACCATCTGTTCTCCAACTTCTGACAGGATAAATAAGAATATGAAAATCTACTTTAAAAAACCAAACATATACCCTTAACATTACTCACAACATCCTTAGTCTGAACATCTGGCATGATTGCATGCAGAAAAATTCTGTGTCCTCCATGCTACATGTGTAGTGTGATCCTAGTCAAGAAAAAAGTCATTGCAGAAAGTATACTGATAGTTGGAAATGTAAAAAAAAAATCTCGGATTTTGATTCTCAATTTCCCAGACATCACACACACAGTTTTGCTTTGAACAGGCTGAGTTGTTCAAATCCAGGTAGTCTGCAAACTAGACCCAGACACTGGTTCCCCAAGGCTATGGACCCCTACCGACTGGGTGTAATATGGAACCAGATTTCCCCCAGTTCCAAAACAAAGGAAGAGAGCAGGAAGGGGAAAAAAAGACAAATTCATGATTTTCAACCTGTTCAGCTTCTTGAACTGGCTTGTCTTGAGTGCCAATGCAGGCATGATTAGGACAGAGGTGAAAAATGCAGGCAAAGGAGCCTATCTGGAAAGATCTACCAGGCATGGCCACGGCAATAAAATTACTCACATTAAAAACCACAGTCCAAAGCCAGGAGAGGGTCATCAGAGGAGGCACAGTCAGCTCACAGAGCATGAGTCAGATGCTGCCATGTCAAGGCCAAGACTTGCTGTGGGGATCATGCAACACAAAACTATCCTCACTCAGGTTGAGTAGGCTCTGAGACAGACCTCAGCCTCCAGCGTCAGCACCACATCAGAGCCATTATGGCTGAGCCACTGGCTTCAGCTCTTCAACTCTTGTGCTTAAAGCTCCTCATTGACAACAGGCATAAAATAAACTTCCCTACACCAGGCATGTGCTCAGAATGAGCTGAGGGTTGTTAACTGTTCAATGGAACAGTGGCATGGGGACTAGAATAAAACATCTGTGTTTCCTGAACACAAATTTCATGAGCTTTTTTTCTTTTTAAATATGCACAGGTTCCTTCAGCACAAGCCAAAGTTTAAAAGTCCCTGAAATCTCTTACTGAGGGTGGAAATATTCACTGGTCACCTATAAACTAAACACATGTCACAAATATGAAGAAAAAAGTTCTTTTTATACCAGGACTTGATACAAACCCCCTTCTTAGGAACAGCCTTTTCAGTTCAAATTATTAAGTGAATCTTTTATATGATCTTCTTTGGCTTGGCTTTCAGGGTAAGATGACAGTATTACATTCAGACGGTGGTATGGAGAAAGTCCACAAATAACAGTAAAGGGTTAGGAAAATGTGTTGTACTGAAGAGTGATATGAGGAATGGTGTCTCACGTATTTTTGCTGTCGCCATGACTAAATCATGCTCTGTGCCATCTGTACCAACATCTGCATTTCAGCTTGAATGGGTCTGACATCTGTAAGGTCACCTATTACAGTTTCCAAACTGACAATTATAAATAAGTTCGGGTTTTTTGAAGAAATGCACTGATTAGGGCTGCTTCCCTGCCATAATATACAGAAGCACGGAACACACATCCCTATTACAATAGCCCTGCATATGCCGTCCCAATCCCAAAACTATTTGGTTGTATCAGAGCAGCCTTAGCATTGCCTCCTCCTACTTGAGCAGTACAGGGCGGGGCAGTGAAGGGACAGATTTTGCAGGCACAAGAACATCTAGGCATTGCTCCTGGCCTTTGCAGCACATAGTCCTCCATCCAAGCCAGTGACACCCTTAGCTGCTCCTCTCCTTCCCCGCTGCTGGGAGTTTCTGCTATCCAAGACTCTGACATCCTAATTTGCTGCTTCTGGCTCATGGGAAAGCCCAAACTCAGTTGTGATGAAAAGCCTGCAAGTGCTGCCTTGAGCAGCAGCAAGTGTGGCTGAATTTTGATGCACCAAAATGACTGTATATTTTTTTGATCAGAATTATCTGAACCTTCTCTGCAGGTCCCCCCTACTCCCTGCTGTCCCCAGCCCCTTGGGGTTCCTCACCATGTGGAAGGTGAACAGGCCACATTGAAACTCTGTGTCTTTCTTCAGTAGTCATATAATGTGCCCAAAATGTGCAAAATCAGAATAGAGATACAGCTGCTGTAGTCCTCCTCGCTCCCTCAGTTTTCTGACATGATCCACTTTCAACATTGCATGGTTCACAGAGAGCAAATCAGAGGCAAGAGGACAAGGGAGACCTTACATTCATCAATATATTTGCAATTAAGACCTTGGCTTAAGGACCATATTTACGTTTAAGAACAGATTTTATGGTACAAGGGCTGAGCATGCAGGCGGCCACAGACTGGCAAGGATGCCTCTAGTGGGGAGACATGCCAAACTAGCTGTAAGTTTGATAGCTGAGGGCAGCAATCGTATTAGGAGGAGCAAACACTGGAAGAGGGCCCTGCCTCGTAGTTTATGCTCATTCAGAGCCATACTGGCCTGGTACACATGGATCTGCCACACTGCAGCTGCTCCCCGAGGCATCACCGACTTCTCCTCTGCTGTTACCTTCTCATTTGAAGAGGATAGAGATTGTTTCCTACTCCTGCTAATGTAATCTGTGACAGACAGGAACACCAATTTGCTTTGATTTCACAAAGGTAGCTGAGCACTGAACAGAACAAGCAATGGGGCAGTGAAGTGGGGGCAGTCATTGCAAATGCTATTGAGAGAATTTTTTAAGAAGTCAACTTATTCTCCCTTTGCACTCAAGAAGGTCTCCGTGCCCACAAAACAGCAAGTTTCCTTCTTTTTTATGGTGCATTTAAGAACTCAAAGCTCTCCTCTCCTTTAGTGCCAGCTCAGAAAAAAATCTCATCACCCACCCCAAATCACTCCTCTCTCTGCTGCAAATAGCAGACCAAGGAGCCTCTGTAGGATCTGGTCTTTTGTAGGCAGGACAAGTTGGAAACAGAAGCTCTTAAAATACACACAGCACAAACCCCACACCACAACACTAAGGAGCCAAGCCCTGAACAGCAGCATGCACATCCAAACATGGGCCAGTGTTAATGCTGCTTGTGCATTAGATGCTGAGAAGTATGAATTCTTTTATTAAGGTTTTAAGCATGTGGTATTATAACTCTGAAGTCATTAATAAGTTTATAATGCAATGAAAACATAAAGCGTCCTTTCTCTGCTTTTTTATTCATCAACTGTGAGGTTTTATCCACATGCATATGAGTAGGTAAATCACTCAATTAGAGACTAGCTAGACAGCGCCAAAGGCCAAAATATCATTTAAAATCAGTATCTTTTGGTGTTAATCCAATACTCAAAATCACAAAATATAAGGAAAACATTTCCATAAATGCATCTCAATGATTTATAAAGCAGTTGAAAGATTCTGGTGCTTGGTCAAAAGCAGCTCAAAAGCCTGTTAGCCTTTTTTTTTAGTCATCCTTTCTCTTTAGTGCACCATCTAAGGTGGCTCAGGATTGATAGGCAGAGGGACAGTTACTTAACACAAGTCAAATCTCAGTCACCACTACGTGGAAGTCCCCTGCATGAGACCCTCCATTCCTTTCTCAGCGCCATCCAGATGGTTGTGCTAAAAGATTTTACAGGCAATTCTCTAAAGCAAGCCAGTATAATATACACTGAGCATCTGCAGCAAGTTGTTACATTAGCACCTAAGCATGACCCTTGTAATGAACTATCACGTGAACCTTTTGAGGTGTTATTTGCATCCTCCACACAGCACACCTGCGATAAAATCCGTTACACAAATTGTAGTCAGTGTGTGGTTTTTAAAAGTTTCCTACTTCTCAAGCGCTGGTGTGCACCCTCGTTAATGCGCCTCAGCAATGTCCTTTGCAGAGTAAAAAAAAGGAAGCAGCTATGATTCTCTGTAAAAACAAAAAGTGAAAAGATCCTTCCCTTTGCTGCCACCACCATGAAAAATGATGCAGAGGAAAGAGAGAAAGCAGGAGAAAACTTATTTTTCTATAAAAAATGAGAGCAGGAATAGATGCCAGAGGGCTGGCTAAAAAGAGGGAGGAAGGAACCCAAAGCCAAACTGAGACCAATAAAAGCAAATGGCCAAGAATAAGTTCGCCTAGGCGCAGATTGAGACAGAAGAGACCCTAAAAAGAGCTCTTTTCTATCTCTATTTATCCCTCTCCAGCGCTGTGGAGAGTGGCTCTAAGTAGGTGTCAGATGCCAGACTTAATGTCTCCTCATCCCATCCAACAGCTCTTCCCCAGCTGCCATCACCTTTCCAGGCCAGGGCTTTGCAGGACAGCACCTCCCTGGGCTTTTGGCCGAAACCTACTCAGTACATGCTTCAGAAAACAAACACACCCCTTCAGAGGGCTAGAGGCATCCTGTCTGTCAGCTCACACCCTGCAAAGCCCAGCCTAACTTGAGACAATGGTAGACAGTAAACCAAAAGGGCACTGAGTTTTTTCCGTTACCATGAAGAGGTCTGAAAGCAGCATTATTTAACTCAACTGGCTGCTCTTAACAAAGGGCACATTGTTTCTCTGGATGCCTTCTTCTAGGAAAAGCATCTGTGTGAATGTGGGAAACTTGGACTGGCAAGGCAATGAAGGTCAAAGTTTAGTCATTTTTCCTCAAAACAGGGATTCAACACTTCATGGGTTTAAAAAAAGTCAACAAACTCACTCCCTTTGAATCACTCCAGTTTCACACTTTGTCCAAAACTAGGTAAGTGTCATTTGCTCGGCCCTTAAATTTTTACTTAACCTCCAGAGTTTTGGATGGATCTGGACCCAAATCGTAGGGAACCAGTCTCCAGTCTGAATCTCCGCTTCCCTTCAAGCAGTAATATTCATTGCCACTGGCTTTTCACAAAGCTACCGTGCTGAACCATCCATGTACCTAACTAGTGATGTAGCCACTGCCATTGCTCTCCACTGCCTTAGGGTAAATAGCTCACATCACACACCATTTCTTCCCGTTTCTTATCTCCTGCTGCAGTAGGATCACAGCAAGTGGGAAGAATTTGTCATTTTTGACATTATTTTTTTGGGATATTTTCTTGTGGATGTTAATCAGCCAGCCTTGTCTGCACCATGGAGGACATGCCAGTGTGCTCTCAAGCCCCCATAAGACAGGCATGCCTCGAACAGGAAAGGGTGGGGAAAAATGGAACAAGTAGAGGCTTTCTCATAGAGTATTGAAGTGTTATGGTACAGGATTACATTAGGTCAACATAGGCATTAAGATTCTTGCAACAAACTTGTGATTAAGACAGTTTTAATTTAACAAGGGCTAGTGCATACAAATATTTGAGTACTTGAATATCACTTTCTAGCAACTGAAACTCCAAGTATCCATCAGTCATGGAGTCTTGGTTAACATCGAAAGACATCAAGAGGAAGCAAACTCTTCAGGGAGGCAAAGACAGAGAAAACTTTCACGTAGGCATAAAATTAACTAGTTCCATCACACACAGTTGGGGTTTGAACATTTTTTTTTCAGTTCAGATGCTGTGGTGTCTGTGAAGACACAGCTGATAGTGTGGTTTAATCTTTTTTTTTTTGGAAAGTTAGTTATTTTATTAATACTCATTTGGTCTCTTGATGATTACTGTAAAGCATGCCAAAAGATTTGCAATGATCAGTTGCTTATGGAAAAAACCTGGAGAAATGAGACATCCTATGATCGCATTAACCCTTGTGCAGCCAGATGCGATGCTGCCTGCATGCCAGGTTTGACACAACCTAATTGTAACAAAGTGCATTAGGAAAAGCCCAGCTCCATTTTGCATGCCCATCTGAAGGTAATTCTCTTCACTTAGGCTGATGGGCTCTGTCAATTTATGCTATTTGTATCCATGCACTTTCAAAAAAAAGAACAAGAGAGCAACCAGAGGATTTTGAGGAGCTATCTTCCCTCCCCTGGTGGGCATGGCAAACTTGTGGGCTCCCATCATTCAGGGACCACCAGGCTTCAAAGGGCAGCAGGATGGCAGACCTCTGGGTCAGATCTGAAAGGGTCAGCTCCAGCCCCCCAGCATGCAGATAAGTAGGAGGAACCTAAGGGCACAGACAAATAAGAAGCTCAACAAAATGACTAATCCATCATCATCCAAGGTCCTACTAGCTTCTCAGCAGGGTGCCTGCACACATTGACCATTTCTGCTTGGAATCAGACCCACAGTCAGTGGTCAATTAATTTTTATAGAATCCTCCATCATTTTAGCACAATCCTGTCAGAAAACCCTTCAAAAAAAATAAAAAAAATCTACAGCTTCTCCAAATGCAAGGACAGAGTTTGGCATTAAACCCTCAGAAATTACAATTTGAAAGCAGACACCCCATTGTGCTCTTGTGGTCACTGCCTGAGTTTTGTGAGTTTTGTCCCTGAAAAGAACAAGTTCCTTTGTCCAAATAACTCGAATAATGGAGAATATAATAAAAATAGCCAAAAGACCCCCTGCCTTGAGGGTAACTCCATCCTCCTCTGGGTGCAGACCACCAGCCATTGCCCCATGGCTGTCAAGTGGGCAGGTGTGCCAGGCCAAATGAGGGAGCTCACCCTTCCCTTGCCTCTGGGAACACCAACACAATGTGTATCCTCTGCCAGCCACCTCCTTCTGCAGGGCACTGGGCCAGGGGAATCTGGCTGTGGGCACAGAGCAGCTCCTGCACCAGCTTCCCCAAGGCGAGCCTTCTACATCCGTGTTTCTAGTATTTCCTAAGCCTCATGAGTCCACAAAATCCCAATCACTAACCAATCTCTCATTATCTTAAAACCAAAAATCCCGTTAATGGCTTTACCTCATTCTCTGCAGCTCTGGAAACCTGCCCAGCTCCCTCTTGAGTTACTTACTTCAGCTGATGATTTTGGCAGGTTTTCCCCCAGATCTTGGCTACTGTTCCTTGGAGAAACTGTGCCTAACCCCTTTGTTTTGTGGTTGTCTGTCCTCAAGCTTGACTCCACAGGGCATTTATTCCTGTACGCATTCGTAGTCTAAAAACTGAGCAGGCAATTAACCAGTGCAATGCACAGAGGCTCGCAGGAACCTACAATCAATTAACGACTTCACCATGTGTTCATTAGGTAAGAAAATGTTTCCATGCATACCCATATAATAAAATCACTGACAGTGTTTAAACCTGTTTTCCTTAGCTTAATTTAAAAACTAAGCTTTATTACAGTGGTTCTCCCATGACAGGGCTGAAAGCTGCAGCCCTTGCTCCTGTGACTCCTTTAATAAAGTTTAATAAAGTTCCCATTTACAAGCATCTCTTGTGCCATTATCTGGCATGAGGTGCATGAGACAAAAGCCTTCAGAGCCAGCACCTTAGCCCTTATTAATAACATTGTTAGGGTTTCATTTGGGGCTCTTTTGGAGGTCAGTGAGTTTTAATGACCATCCTCATTTCTAACATCAAAAGCTGAGCAGGGGCTGCACAAAGCTGAGGCACAGCCATAAACAGCTGGTGGAAGAACTTAGCCCAAGGTTTCAAGTCGAGACATCAACCATCTAGAAAGCATGCAGGAGTGTAGGATGGGATCTCAATTCCCCAAAGACATGCAATTGCACCAGATAAAACATAATAGGCTTCTACAATTGTCTCTTGTGTTCAGGCTCAGTTCAATCATCCCTTATTAGGTGACACCTTTGGGGAGTTGCATCCAACAGAAGTTTCCTGTGATTTGCCCTTGAGGTATATCCATGGAGAGGTTTCAGCAAGGTTCAGGACTAACCCCATCAGTGGCTGTTGCTTCCTCACCTGTATTTTAAGCCAAACAGCTCAAACAGGGCACTGAAATGCTGCTTGCAGGAGGCATGGGCAACCTACAGGTGGGTGCTCACATCAACTGCCACCATCCCCAATGCAAAACCCACTGACAATGGTGACAAGGACATTGGAGACTAAGCTGTATCTCCTAAGAGAAAGAACTGGGATTTCTTTGTCCCTCCTGAGACAAAACAGAAGCATTTCTCTCAAATAATTTGAGCAAATTTTACGTGCAGACCTATTCTTTACCCTACTACATATATCCTTAGAAGACCATTGCCCTCTGAGCCAGGTGGGCTGAAGGACTTAGAAGTCTCTTGGCCATGACTCACAGACAGTCACAGTTTCCTCTTTGTACTGAGTTAACGGCACAAGCAAATCTGGGAGCCGTGCTCAGCATACGCCAGCTGCTGCATAATGACGTATGAACAAAGGAAACCCGTGTTCCCAGCCCTGGCGCCTCCCAGCAGAACAGTCTCCTCTTTGTGGCTTCAAAGAGCCCATCGCTATTTATGGCACTTCTGTTTCTGTTCTTCAGCAATTTCATGTTCATTGAAAAACAACTTTCTAATTTTGCATACAAAAAGCACACACAGGATGGGTTTGTCAGCTGCTCTTGCCTGTAAAAAACAGAAAAAAATAATAATTTCACCACCAAGTCTTCCATCAGCAGAATCTTCCCCTCTTGCCCACCAAAGAGCTTTTTCAGCCTCTGCATTTGCAGATGGACAAGTACCTCACCTCTGGCAAAGCACTTCATCAAGGGAAATGGTAACATTGCCAAGAAATGCACACGGCAGGACTCACAGAAGGTCATTTTACATCTACCATCTTGGGTTAAGCTGTGAAGCCTCATTGACACATAAATATGGGAGCTCATGTGAGATGACAGTGCAGCTCCTGACCTTCTGGGAAGTTTGTGAGGGACATTGGTTTGTATTTATGGTGAATGCAACAATAGGCTGCATGTGATTTGAAGCATAGAACCATAGAACAGTTTGGGTTGGAAGGGACCTTAAAAACCATCTAGTTCCAAACCCCCTGCCATGGGCAGGGACACCTTCCACTTGACCAGGGTGATCAAAGCCCCATCCAATCTGGCCTTGAACACTTCCAGGAATGGGACATCCACGTTCTCTGTGGATGTGTTCCAGTGCCTCACCACCCCATAGTGATTAATTTCTTCCTAATATCCAATCTAAATCATGTAAGTCCAAAACCAGTGTCTCATTCTTGGGGAATATTTGAGGGAAAGGTGAAAATTTGTTCATAATGCTGTGAAAGAGCTACAAAAGGGCTACAAAAATAGCGGGAAATATCTGTGTTATTGCCACTGCTTGGACCTATACCTGTCACAACATCTGATTGAGAAGCCTAAGGTGAAATTGAAAGGCTTATTTGAAGTCCAGAATGACTTATTGCACAGTTCCTTAAATCTCCAGCTAAACAGGAGCAAACTGAGAAGTTCCTACCTGATTTAACCACATTTCAGAAAGAAACCCGTCTAGATAGTGAATGCCAAGAAAGACAGAACACAGAATACCTGGCGAAGTCATAGCCACGATGTTTAACCTGGTTATAACTGAAGAAACACTTCTTTTGTTTCAACTTCTAAGCTCCAAAATTCAAGCTCTAAATTTTTATTCAGAAGTCTGTTTGGAGACTGCACTAGATGAAAATTTTCCCTTCTTTTAAAGTGAAGCTTCCAGCCTTTCTGCTTTCAGGAAAAGTTTTAAAAATACGACACGAATCAAGCAAAGGATTAAAATGTCATAATAATTTCTAATGTCTGCCCTGAAATCAGGTTTGAGACAGTTTGGAGTCTCTTTGATGTGTTTTGAATACTTGTCATAGCTCTAACTTTAGGTTCTAAAAGTGTTCACATCTAAGTAAGACAGACAAAAACATAGATGACTGTTTGACCTGAGTGAATCAGATACACCATCCTGAAAGATAACATGATTTTTGGCTAAGTGTGTGTGCGTGTCCTCAGCAGTTTGCTATTTGACCTTTCTTTCTAAACAACACTTCAGCAGTAGGATGAGAAGCTGCCTCCCCAGGCAATTTTTTGAGCGACTTTGTCATTATTAAGTATTTAAATATCCTTTTAAAATTCTCTCCAGAGTTCAAATTATCCACTATAAAGGGTCTTCTCCTTCTTAACTGGGCACATCCTCAAAGATTCCTACTTGCATGAGTCTCCTTGTCACTGAGAGGCAGGTATTGGACCACCAGATTCTAAGTGTTTCAAAAGTCTTGCTAAATCCCTACAAACTGGTTCTGGCTGGGGCATTTTACAGCTGTGCTGCTGGGAAGGTCTGGAAAGATGTTTTATGCAGACAGCTAATGAAGGAGCTGGAGAAGGTGCTAGAGTACTTCTGGTGTTCTGGTCAAAAAAAGGAGAGGAGAAGCTTGGGGCCAAATCTGCAGGCAGCCTCATGTTTCCAAGTCCAGAAAATCATTTATATTGGACTCAAGAGGATTTAAGATAGTATCAGCTTTCGCCAGAGGTAATTTGGGATCTTGGGGGAAAAGAACAAGTATCTGATGTCCAAGGTTAGCATGTTATTCAGGCAAGAGCAGGAGTTCCTTGAAGACTGAATATTAGAAGATAAAAATGAGGAGACAGAGCACAAAAAGCTCAGCAAAGGCAGCAAGGTATGCCATAAATTAATTTTCACATCAACTATACAAAAAGACACAATTAGATGAAGTGTAATTACTTAAAGTCAAACAAGTGTGCAGCAACATGGCTAGCAAAAGAAGCTACCTCTTTAGATCTCCTCTATGCAGTACTTTGGACATGACCTAGTTCTCCGTTAGCTGGAGTCTCCCTCACATACTCTTAGCACTGTAATTAATTATATTTTCCTTCTTCTGCAGGATTTTCCATGTTTATGGAAATAATTCCAGAGTAGGTTACATAATTTAGTCTTATCCCAACAGTGCTGCCCCATCACATCAGTCACAGGTCCCAGTCTGGGGCTTTCTGCAGCCTGACTCGGAAAAGGGGGCTGGCTCTGGACCAAGGGCTCACTGAAAACAGAGCATGCCAAGTCATGTCAGTCCTCAGCAGACTCCAGACTCTCAGGCAGGCATGAGAAGCAGCACCCTCGTAGTGCAGCTTGGCCAGTGAGCAAGGATTGATAATTGCCCTCAACCCAGGAACAAAGGCCATCAGGGATCCCCCTTCCCACCACTCCAGGTACTTCCAATGTCATAACACATTTTTGTTAAGCATTAGCTAAGTACAAGAATTCAAGTAGCAGCAAGAACTACACCATAGATTTATTTTTTTTTCTGCCTATGAGTGTCAAATTTGTGTATTCAAATTAAGCCACAAATGCAAATAATGGAGCAATGAGCTGAACTGGTCACTTGCCATTTGCTTGGCTCTTAGCGCTTTAGCATCAGCAGAACTCAAGCACACCTGCCCTCCTCTCCTTCCACAGACAGAGAGAAGAAATTTAGTTTTTCATTTTCTCTCATGCTTCAATTAGTTTCCCCGCTGCGGACAAATCTTCACATAAAGTTACAGCACTGCCTGAAAGGGGACATTTCTCTACTGTTGTGCCCAAGCTCACTAGAGTTTTGGGTTGTAAAGTCACAGCCAGTGACTGCTGCTTCTCCTGTCAGTTCTTTCATTTGAAACCCGTTTCAGATGTTTAAACATTTGTCATTTAAATGGTTTGCAGTAGGAGTAACTCTTAACTCACTCCATGGGCAACATTAATATTGTTAAAAGTGGACTGGGAAGATGCTCAGACAAGCCATGGTGCGTGTGCCCAGGGTGAGAAGATACTAGTTTCTTTGCTGCAATTTACGCTTTTACAAGGAGAAGAAATGGCTGTGAGTACTGACTTTTCTGCCACCACTAGTGACACTTTATGGGAGTGAAACAGAATCTTTTAAGCACCGACTTCATTTTTATTTTCCTTCACAAAAACTTCTGTATTACAATAATTTACTTTTTAAAGCTCAGTGGTCAGGGGATGTGTTTGAGTTCCAAGGAGACCTTTGCACAACAATAGACACCTTGGAAGGGATCCTTGGAGGGCAGCAGTAGGAAAGATGCTTCACTAGGGAGCAGAGAGGTTTTCATGAACTGGGTTGAGTTTAGGAGCTGACCTTGCACCAGCATTTTTCTCCAGCGAGGTCCTGGGTCTCAGAGCCCAAAACCAGCTCATTCCTCTGTTCGTAGTCTGCTGTGGCTCCTTGTCAAGTGTCTTCTTCCCCTGCCCAGTTTTGGCATCCCCATCTTGCAGAAGCAGAAGCCTTTGTCAGTGAAAGCAGCAAGACAGCCAGTAATTTAAAAGCCCTGGAAGCCTTTCCACACACTGAAAAGCTTTTATGATCAGTTGCTGCCAATGTCTGCTCACAGAAACAGGTCTCCACCTCAGATCTTGAATACAGACTTGTGTCCTCAACCAGCCACAGACTACAGACTTGGAGCAGAAACACTGGAGGAAACACTAGGGTGTATGTTAAGCACAGAAAAGTGGAGTAAATGCTCATGACAGTGCCTTTTAATCCCTGTCTGACATGTGAACTCAATACAAAATGGAAAACTTGGCTGTGGCATGCAGGGAACTGAGCAAACTGGCCCACATGCACTAAACGGGAGCAGAATTTGTCTTGGGATGTAGAACTCTGCTTCTCAAAGTCAACATGTGTTTTGGGGTGAAAGAAACCCAAAAAAGGCTCCAAAGGGAATCACAGCAGGGGACTGCATCCAAAAATCTCCAGTGAGTCACCTCCTTCTGGAAGAAGGATGAATTCTTGCAAGGCATCTTTATTTCAGGCAAAGTCAGTCACTCCTGAGTCATGCCAAAGCAACACCACTGAGATGACCAGGCGGTGAAAAATATCCACACTGGCTTTTCCAAGCAGAACAGGTGATAATGGGGCATAACGGCATCCCTTTGCAGCCCTGGTCCCTTTTGGAGAGCCCTTCTTCCTCTCTGACTCCTAAAACCCAAAAGTGAATGACAAAGTGGTGGGAAGAGGCCTCGAGTTTAAACTAGAGCAGCTCAGCTCCGCAGGAGGGATGCGGTTGCCCCCCGTGCTCCCCTGCAGTGAGTCAGGTGCCTGGAGGACACCCAAGTTGCACCAACCCTGGCTCCTGTGCAGCTGCTGAGGCCAATCCCTCCAGCCACAGAGGACCCTGGCAGCCCCAGTTCCTGTGAGACAGAGTAATTCATCAGGGGCAGAGGGGAAAGTAGGGGGATGAGTGGGGTGCACAGGAGGCAGGAGAGGAGAAAATGGATCGAGGGGATAGTGGAAAGAGGACGTCTGCCAAGAAAGCCAAAAAGCACCTACACATACTATGTAAATAAATACTATTTTCCTGTCCCTAATTTTGACACGTGTAAATAGACTCTTATTCTGTGGCTGGCGATGGATCTGGAGGTGGATCTCAGCACCTGCAAGGAGTGTCCCCATGGGGAGCATACACTCCCCAGCAACTCCCTTCACATTAGGATGGTAGCAAGGAGAGACCTGCAGACATCCACCCACTGCTCCTTCCCACAGCTCCTTCAGACTCAACAGTCAAAAAGCCCCAGATATTGGGCAACTCTAACATCCCCAAGGAAAAGGCAGGATTCCTCCCCAAGCACACTTCAAAACTCCATTTCCTTTCAGTGAAGCAACTTGTACCCCTCAAGGTTGCAAGCTTACCAAAAAGACATAAATGGGATCTACGAGATCTACTGTTGCTGCATGGTTTACGAAGAGAGAACACCTGTGTGCGTGTAGGAGGAAAAACCATCCACTCAAGCTTATGTGCCCTGGAAAAGGACCTGTGTCAAGCCCATTATTCCAAGCCACCATCATTTTCCTAGAACTGGTAGGGACTTGGGTTAATCTGGTTTGCAGATGGGGTGAGACTCTCACATGGGGTCAGGTACAGGAGCGCAGTGTCTTTTGAACATGACTACACAACAGCGGGTAAATCTGAGCATGACACTGGCAGTAAGTCACATCAGCTTCTCATCCAAGTGGCTGAGGTTTCACAGTACAGAATCAGCAGCTTTCTCAGCTCTGGTTAAAGTTCACACAGTGAGATAAACACAAAAAAAATGGTCTGAAGCCAAGGCTTTGTAAGCTGAAAATACTGAAAATTCATAATCTGCTTCTAAAATAGATCTTGATTTTTATTGAGCTGACTCTCTGGTGCACATTCCTGCATCAGCTGGTTCCAATTGCATCAGGTGAAAGCATCGCACTGTTACTTGTTCACAGCTTCAACTGCAGCTTGGTTTCTGAAGGAGTGAGCTCATAAGTCAGGTTGATTCAATCTTGCCACACTGCAACTCCCCAAGCTAAAATTGCAAACCTTGTGTAACAAGTCTTGGGTGTTGTTTGGACGAGTTTCCATTAAAAGTAGTTCATTTTCCTCAAAGCTTTGGCAAGGAAGTAAATACGCTAGAAGGGGCAAGACAGACATGGCCTGTCCATCAGCTTCTTTCTTCTGGATGAGTGACATTATTTTTAACATTATAATCTACCTATCCAGCATATCTGAATGTGATTCAGGACTGATTTCTGTCAGCCCTCCTTTGATAGTTCCAAATGAGAGTACCCAACCCAGAGGGAATGAGGATTTTAGTGGGCTTTCATTCTACCAGTCCCACCATATCCTGAAACTCCCTTCACTTACTGCTAGATGGAGAAGGAATGGTTCACTTCAGATGGTAGAATTTAGGGTCAACCTTTCTTTAAAACAACAAGTTAACCCCCCAAAGGACTGGACACTGTACCAAACAACTTCAGCAAACCTTAGAAATCTGTACTGATACTTTCTTGTATCTGCAGGGAGCTTGACAGCAGAAGGTAGCTGTAAGGCCCCGAAACAGCAGTTGTTTTGCTCTCTTTGGGGAAAATCCAGCATTCTGGGGATCTTTTATTCACATAGCCCAGGTGACAGAAGCAAAGTCCCCTGGTGGTTGCAAACAGAAACAGCAGAGAAACACTGACCCGATGAACATGTATATATGCACATATCACTTAAATATATACATTTTTTTAATTCTCCTTGGGATTCATGAAATTAGAAGAAAGCATCACAATAGGCTCTGCATATAGGATAGCAAATCATTCACTGCATAAACTGGGGCTGTCTGGAGATTTTACATCTTTTTTTCCATTAGAAACAGGGGATTGTTGTTATTCTGGCACTGAGATGAGCTGAGGGCATCAATTTCCATGCAAACCGCTATGATATCAGTCTGATTATGGGGCAAAATGAAAGTTCAACAACACAGGACTTGGAGAAAAGCCAAAAAATAGGCAAAATGAGAGGCTAAGCCCTTCTCTGAGCAAAGCTAAGAGAGGTTGGTTATCCTGCCTTCTCCCTTCAGCATGGTCAGTTTGCAACCACACATTGCTACCATACAGTAGTGTTCTTTCTTGATAAAATAATCTACATTTGCAAGGCTGGCAGGTCTGTCATCTTGCCATTTGGCTCTCACAAAAAACAGGAAAAATTATTTATCTTGAAGGTATTTATTACTTTCAAAAGATACAGCGGAACTGGGTTGGCTTTAAGAAATGGTCTGTAAACTGTAGAGGAAACATTCAAAATGATAACAGTGATTTAACAGACACATATTGCAATTGCATTTTTATGTACATATATAAAGCAGGGATTACACTTTTGGGATCCCAGTTTCCAGTCTGTTAGCACAGTATTGCATGCAGACACGCCAGCTTGTGTAAATCTGCCTCTGAAAACTCTTCAGAGAACTCTGTTGTATGTCAGAAGCTGAGAAAGCGAACCATCAGAGCCTGGCACCCTTAAAATCCTACATTGCCCTTTCCCTGCTTCTGCAGCTTCACCTCTGCTATTGAGTTCTCCTTTTTCAGGCCAAGCTTTGATGTATATACATATCCATCCATGCCAAACCCCAAAGGGAGGAGGGACTGACTCAATTCAGAGCCTGTTTCCCATTTTGGATATGGTCTTCACCACACAACATGCTTACCCCTGGGCGGAAACGGAGAAGAAGCCTGAGAAATAAGAGCCACCTGAAAATTTTTCGGTCGGAATTATAGACGGGTCGTTACAGGGAAATAGTTTGAAACAGAGGCACTCTGAAAGTGAAAATGCCTTGAATAAGAAACGTAGCTAAAGAGAGGTTTCCAAAAATGTTTGAATGGTTTTATTCTCCCTCCTCTTCGTTTCATGAGGTGCTAACGATAGCATGTCACAAGATAAGCACAGAGGCTGAGCCGTCCTATTGTGTTTTGAGTATCAGCCAATACTCAGAAGTAATTTAAAACACCTTTCTTTTTTTTTTTAAATGTCAGGCTTTTGTTACATGAGCACCAAGGGACATTTCAAAAGCAAGATGGTATTCAAAATACATAGAGAAGTCTGCCTTTTTGGCTTGGTAATGTAAAATTCATTTTTAGTCCAAAAGAAGTCAGTTTTTGAAAGGTTACTGGGAAAGCACAATTGGCAGATGCTGAGGATAGCTAAATGGCTCCTTCTTATTCAACCACTCAGTCATGAGGGAAGAGTGGCAGATGGTCCAGCCATCACTGGGAGAAAAGATTGTTTTAGTCCTAAACAGGAGTCCACAGACTCCAGAAATTCATGTGTCATATTAAAGAAACACTAAAACCAATCTGACATTTTAAATATTTAAATATTTTCCAGTCAAGATTGGTAACTGTTCGGGTGCTTATTCCCTTTCCCTCCACCCCCATCCCTGATGCAGATAAATAAAGTAGCACATACACCCAGGGCCCATTCTCTGAAATTAAACCATTTAATCACAAAGAAAAGAAAAAACACAACAACAGATATCAAATTCAACAAACTACGTGTCAGTGCTCTTAATTGCAGAAATCTGTGTAGGAGAAAATTCTCCCAAAGATGAAAACTGAGCTGCTGATAATGTTGGAAATCTTTTTTTTCCTAAGGGTTAAGTGAAACAAAGAGCCCAATAAGGGTAAAATCTGGCTCTTTTTAGGTGCGTGTGTAAGGTGACGGAGAATTTTATGATCTGGGGAGAAGGGTTCTTCCCTGCCACACAGTTCTTGTGGAGTTTTTTGGGTGGTTTTGGTGAATGCCTTTGTGTGCAATGAGTGTTTAGAAAATATGTTCTTACACCCTCACAGGCTCACACTCTACTAAGGGCCTTCACACTCCTATGCCCACTCTGAACCATCGGCAGTGCTTTGATTCTCATCTTCAGGCTTGAGGGATGGCGGTATCTGAGCATAAGCATTTCACAGATATCTGCTCCAAGGTCTGTGGGGAAATGTGATCTTAATGCACCTTCTCACCTGAGAGTGAGTCAGAATTGAAATGTGCTGCTAAATGCAGATGTTGAACAGAGATAATCGGACACTTCACCCCAGCAAAAAAAAAAAGGAGAGAGAGAGAGAGAGAGAGAAGAAGGCAGTATTGCAGCCCCAGTGAGTTTTTCCGGATTTGGGTCTTTTCTTAAAAAGTGACCTATTCTTGTGAGGCAAACTGCACCCCTGTGGAAGTGAAATAAACTGAGGGTGTTTGGAATTTAAAGAGAATTATCTGGTCTCACCTTCTTCTAGCAATGCTGGTGACCAGCTGAAGCTAAAGATGGTCTTTGCTGGAGCTGAAGGAATGCCTTATCAACAGGCAGCTTGCAGGTCAGCTTTGGGACACAACTGACAACATGGGTCAGCATTTCTCAAGGTGAACATTTATCAAGAGCTGGAAAGATCCTCAACCCAAAGAAGCCACCCAAGCATCTGTCTGTATGGGACTGGAGGGACTCGGGCCTTATGGACACAGCAGTGGTGCAAAACCTCCACGGCAGAATAGCTCAAAGACTTCAGAGCCCTCAAGGTTGCGCAGCACATCTGCTACCCACACCAAGCATTGTGCAGCAAAGAAGGATGCAAGAGAAACCTCGGGAGAGTGTGCCAGCACCAGCCTGCAGTGAGTTAGAGATACAGAAAACTATAGCAAAAGGTGAGTTTGAAAGCATCTACAATTGATGTTTAAATTGACATGCAGCAGGCCAAAATGGAACCAAAACTTATATCAGTGCTGAAAGCAATGGAATGTAAACAGATAGAATTCAGCAAATGTATGGATCAGCTTGTACATGTCAGTGTACATTTACAATAAACATATGGGAGGATATTCAGCTGGTACATGAGAGGATTTTGTGACTATTAAACAAAACGAAGATTGTACTTTGACCTCTGAAAACCACTAGAAGTAGCTCCAAACAGCTCTGTGAAAAGCCAGAAACACTAGACTGACACAAGGCAAAAACGTTACTGCTCTGAGTGCAACAAACACATTTTATACAAGAAGGTAGTTGAGAATATGGGACAGTGCCAGCACACCCCTCACAGAAAGGGTGAGGTACTTTTGCCATCAGTTTTCCTCTCCTTTATTCTGATGGAAACTGGAAAAACTGTCAAGAAGCTGTGTGTGCTTCCCACGTGGATGTGCTGCTTTAGAAAGCAGGTGAACTTCCAGGAGAAACAGTGGAAAACAGAGATGACTTATCAGCTCAGATGCTGGCCAGTTCCAGACAACCATGCCACAGACCAGCCTTTGGATGAAGTGATTGTGATCACTTCACAGAGGAATCATAGAAGAGTCAGGCAGTCAGAGTCATAAAGGAGTCATAGGGCCATGGAAACATAGAACATGTAATTGTTTGGTTTGGATTTTAAAGATCCCTTAGTTCAACCTCCCTGCCACAAGCAGAGACATCTTTCGCTAACTCGTGTTGCTCAAAGCCCCATGCAACATGGTCTTGAACATTTCCAGGGATGGGGCATTCACAGCTTCTCTGGGCAACCTGTGACAGCGTCTCACCACTCTTGCAGTAAAGAATTTCTTCCTAATATCTAATCTAAACCTACCCTCTTTCAGTTTAAAACCATTCCCCTTTGTCCTGTCATTACATGCCCGGCTAAAAAATCCCTCTCCAGCTCTCTCATAGCTCCCCTCAGCTACTGGGAGGCTGCTGTAAGGTCTCCCCAGACCCTTCTTCAGGCTTAACAGCCCCAACTCTCTCAGCCTGTCTTCATGGGGGAGGTGCTCCAGCCATCTGAGCATTGTTGTGGCCCTCCTCTGGACTTGCTGTATCAGGTCTGTATTCTTACAGTGGGGTCTCTCAAGAGCAGAGTAGAGGGATAGAATCGCCTCCCTGGACCTGCTGGCCATGCTGATTTTGATACAGTCCCGGATGTGGTAGGACTTCTGGACTAGGAGAGCACTTTTTTGAGTTCTTGTTGAGCTTCTTGTCCACCAACACCCCCAAATCCTTCTCCTCAGGGTTGCTCTCAATCCTTTCTCTGCCCAACCTGTATTCATTCTTTGGATTGTCCTGACCCAGGTGCAGCATCTTGCCCTTGGCACTGTTGAACTTCATGGGATTCACAGAGGCCCACTTAATGAGCCTGTCAAGGTACCTCTTGGTGGCATTCCTTCCCTCCAGTGTATCATATGGAATCATAGAGGAGTCAGCATATCTACACTCATTATGAATCATACGGGTTGGAAGGGACCTCTAAGATCATCAAGTCCAACCCTTGATCCACTACTATCAGTTACTAGACTATGGTACTAAGTGCCACATCCAGTCTCTTCTTAAATACCTCCAGGGATGGAGAATCCACCACTTCCCTGGGCAGCCCATTCCAGTATCTGATTACTCTCTTTGTAAAAAATTTCTTCCTAATATCCAACCTATACCTCCCCTGGCACAGCTTAAGATCGTGCCCTCTTGTCCTATTGCTGGTTGCCTGGGAGAAGAGACCAATGCCCAACTGGCTACAACCTCCTTTCAGGGAGTTGTAGAGAGCGATGAGGGTCTCCCCTGAGCCTCCTCTTCTCCAGGCTAAACAACCCCAGCTCCCTCAGCCTCTCCTCATAGGACTTGCGTTCGAGTCCCTTCACCACCCCGGTTGCTCTTCTCTGGACCTGCTCCAGCACCTCAATATCCTTCCTGAACTGAGGGGTCCAGAACTGGACACAGTACTCCAGGTGTGGCCTCACCAGTGCTGAGTACAGGGGAAGAATCACTTCCCTGGTCCTGTTGGCCACACTGTTCCTGATACCGGCCAGGATGCAATTGGCCTTCTTGGCCACCTGGGCACACTGCTGGGCTGTGGATGCAGAGCAGTGGCAAAGAGCAGTGCAAGATGAGAGAGTGTGTTCTGAGGGTGCAAAAAGGGCAAATATCTGGAGGTCAGCACTGTGAGACTCAAGCACTAACCTGAGACTCCTCGTTATTTCCTTGGTCCTGCCCAGTAAAGTGACTGGAGCTTTGACCCTGCCTGACACAGGGAATCAGGAGGCAGTGCAGTGGCAAGGTGCACTTCTCCTCCAGCTTGTTCTGGCAACCCTGCTTCATACCACATAGTTCCTGTGGGTTTATCCTGTGACATCTCATGTAGGCTCAGTACCCAAGCTGTGGTCCTAGCGCCTACCTGCATGGCCCAGCAGTGCCATTCCTCAAATCCAAGGGCAGAAGCAAGCTCCCGTGCTTGCACAATGTGATACAAAGCCTCAAACAGAGGTAACTCTGGGCAACTGGGTAGTTTTCAGTCTGCTCTTCTGGCCCCACAAGCTGCTACACTCTAAGGCCCATTGTAGGCAGGTTGATTTTGACACATACACTTTTCTTCAGTCAGTGGATTAAAAAGCCCAAGTGCACACTTCTTAACTGTACTCTTTCAGAATATTCGCTGTAGCAAAGGACCATCAGCCACCCTCTCCTTCCTGTGATAGCTATTGAAAGAGCCAAGGGCAATATCCTAACATCAGTGTTTCATGTAAGTGCCTAAATCAGGTGAAATTGATCCTGACCTGATTTGATACACTAGCAAGATTTTTTTTTTTTCCATTGGAACAGTGAAGACTGAATATGTATCAAAATCCTGCACTTGGTTATTTTGAGCCAAGGGCAGTGTTTTTACTTAAACCTACTAATCTGAAATACATTATATGAACAGAACTGAAGGATGGTAATCGCTGTTACAGCCATGCACTATGGAGAAGACAACACTCACTTCCAGGTTGAAGCCCATTTAAGCATCCTGGCCTCCCAGAGAAGCCAGTGAGCTCTGATGCCTTGGGAGAATGGAGGCACAGACCTCCAGTCTGTAGTTTTTAAAAAGCTGAACATTTTAGTTTTCAAAACGTAGGTGTGAATGAGCAAAAGCAACCAAAGCACCCAGTCTCTTTTTATTGACAGGCCTATTTTAATCCCACAGGTCAGTCTACAGCATTTAACTGACAGCTTTGAATCTGTAAGAAAGAAAAGGACCTTGAAAAGATCTGGTTTATAAGTCTAAGCTGATGAGAAATAGCAGCTGGGATCATCTTACATTTTCGTGAAGTTATTTAGACAGCTCGAGCTGTTAGCCAGGCTGCAATGAAGTCAGTAACATAGAAACTAACATAGAAAATACAGTTTTCTCCCATTGAGAATATGGAGTTCATGCTGTTAGTATGCAGAGCTGGATTAAATTCAAGAGCTGCTGCAGTCATATTGGCTTTGCTTCCAAACATCACAACATTGGAAGTTTCCTTCCAACAGTCTAGCAGATGTCATATCTAACACATGTAGGCACCCCCAGATAAACAAAGTCTCACATAAGATGGGCACCAGTGTGGTGCAAATACCACCTGGATAGTCAGCTGGATCCACCTGAGTTGAGTTCCAGAGTTCCTCTAGGGACACATGCTGGGTCTACTGAAAAGTGCGTAACAGTGACAAAGGGGAGGAGGCACCAGGAAAACAGGCTGTGGGAGCAAATAGAGATTGAACTCTTCCCTATAAGCAACTTCTGTCACTGCCAATGCAACAGCTTTCCTCCCTCCCAAAAACTCACCTGTCTGTCAGTGCATCAATAGTGGCTATAGATGAATGTGCAGCCAGGGAAAAAACATAAATTCCTCCTTTGTCTCATCTCTCTCCCTTATTAAGGTTACCTGGCATAACGTGTTACTACATATCAGCTGAGCCTCAGTGATGGCACCAAGGACACACAGTTAATAGCAAACTCAAGATAAGATACATTGACTCAAGCCTCAGTGATGGAGGTTTAAACTAATCCAGTTAACCTGGAATTTGCAGTAGGTAAGCAGCATACGTGCAAATAATCATTGCACCTCACCTCACACACCTTAATCTGCTTAGTCTAAGCTGCTCGTTTCCATTTCTGGGTGCGCAGAGCTGGCACAACAGTGTTGAGACTCTCTTCTGAATTCAAATTCAGCATCACAGCACAAGACTGAGGTCAAAACAAGGATTAAAAAGTCAGCCTGTCCCATTAGGACAATGCAGTCTCCAGGAATGTTCATTGGGGATAGTGTCACAGAAACTTTTTCCAGCAATGCATTTCTCAGGGCCATATGTAATCAGATGATGAATTTAAGTCATAAGCATACTCCAGTGAAATGACATCTACATCAGTGCCTTCCTTCTGACACAGCAAGATGTTCAAAATTGAACATAAACTGGAGGGAATTCAGATAAACAGCTCCGCAAAAGACACTCCCAGATTTTGCAGTTGATGATCTCCAGAACTGCTGTATAAGCAAGAAGTCTCCACCTGTTCATGCACAAATAAGATTAAAAAACCCAAGCAGATGGTGACCTAATCCCCAACTCCATCACCAATGGATGCTAGACAAAATGAAGAACACGCCTTGCTTTAAACCTTTGCTTATAATGGAAAAATCTTCAAAATTGGGTGTCTGTAAGGACAAAGTACTGCCATTCCAAACTACCGTACTAATTTGATGATTTCACTCAATAAAGGGAGATATCCAACTTTAAATATTGATTACAGGCACAGGGTATTCAATAGGATTAAGCAACACCTGAACATGCAGAAATTAAGTGGAATTCTCATGCCCAGTGCCTCAAACAATCTAGCCTGAGGAACAGAGGTGCAAACGTGCAAACAGCTGTCCATTTCCCCCTCACCTCACGATCACTTGAAGTGGCCTCCTCTGAAACTCGTGGCTTACCTAACACACACAAAGTCAGGGTACTCTGCCTTCAGGATGGTATCATGCACCACTCACCACCACTCCACTGTTCATGCTAACAACAAGCATTAAAATGCAGAAAACCAGGCAAAAGTGCTGTTGCTATTCAAGCAGCTTTAAAAACATGCCTTATGCAAATGATGTTTCTTAAAAGAAAAGCACATGCTTGTCTCTGCTGTCCTGGTTCCCCTTCCCTCTGCTCCTGCTGAAAGGCACAGCATGTCTACATTTAACAGCAAGTCCTACGCCAGCCAGAGGAATCCCCCATGCCGGCTTTGCACAGCAACACATCCCTTCACATCTGGGATGGGGAAGGAGGGCCAGGCTCCTCTCTCAGTTCCAGAGGCAGCAAAAAGGAATATCTGCTTCTGTGTGTTTACAGTATAGTAGCAGTGAATTTCCACTGCTAATAATGGGTTTCCTGCAATGCAGGAGCCCATGAGAAGAGCCCAGAGCAAGCAAAAGCACATCACTCTCTCAAACCTGAACCATCCCACCCTTCCTTCACAGATCTGATAGTTAACCTACAGCAAAAATGAAACTTTACCCTCCTTAATCAGTTCACTCCACTTCTATTCTAAGGGACAATTTACCAATGGAATCTGCAGTAGAAAATGCTGAAAGGAGTTTTTAGTCTTCAAAAACACACTCCACCACACACCCCTCCACTTGACATTGCCCTTCTGCCTGAAAGAATGCAAAAACCCACAGAGCCATATGAAGGTTATTTCAGACAGATTAAAATATACCAAGTTCAGAATTTCTCTCTTACCAATGAATAAAATAGAAAAAAAATCATATGGTGTTTAATAGACCCAAGTGTTTTGGTCAAATTTTAGGAAATCTGTAAACCAGGGAGTTGGATCTGCACCATTCTTACAGCATTCCCGTTAGGAAATACACAGGTTTTCTCCAACTTTCAGAAGACAGGTCCAAATCTATTCTTTAAAGTCTCTTAAGCTGTGCCACAGGTACATGCACACTTCAGACACATGCAAAGATAACAAACCAAGGAGGCACAATAACTGAACCACTCATGCAACTGGTCGTGAGACTGCTTTGATCAAAATAAGAGCTGCAGTTCAAACAAGCCCAGCTCACATGGTCTGAGCAGACTGGAAAGCAACTGTATGCACAGCTCACACAGCAGAGCCAGGTGTAAAGCCTGCAGCAGCTGGAGGAGAGGTCACAATGACATCTCCAGTGCCTAATGTATATGGAAAGAATCAGGTTCTTGTGAAAATCCAGGTTAATCGTCCCTCTTCAGCATAACACTGATGCCCAGGAAGTCTTTTTAGAGTGCTTGACTGTTCCGATACCAGACCCTTGGGTCCAGAAACACTCAGACACTTAAGTATTTTCTTGGTGCTACAAGACCTTCAATACCTTTAAATTGATGGGCCAAACATCTGACCTCCCAACTAGTCCTTCATGTCAGATGGTCTGCAATTTTAAAGCTAGCTTTTACATAAGGTTTAAAATAGGTGTTATTGTCCAAGTCTCTAATAACTCACTGTTACTGATTTGTATTAAAGCAAATCTGAAGTAACCATTTGACCAGTTTTATTATTTTTCCAATTGCATTAATTTTGCTTAAATAAGAGAATTTTGTACTATGTAATCACATAAAACCAGCATAACAAATCCTGCCAGACAGGAAACACACCTTTATTGAGATATTTTAAAGCATGTTGTTTTCAGTAAAAGTTTAATTTGTACTTATGTTTCAGAGTTGTCATGTACACAGGAAGCTTCCAGACATCTGGATTCCAGTTCAGAATTTATTTGCATATAAAAATATATTATAATGGAAAAAAGCATTAAAGTTCAACTATATAAAATTACAAATATATTTGCATAAAAGCAGTCTTAAATTACAATTTAAACTATATTTTAAAGCAAAATACAGCGTAACATTTAAGTTATCTTATTCCATCTGCTGCAACATAAAAAAACCCTGATATTGCCACAGTTAAATACTTGTAGGAGTTTACAAAGGTTATGTGCAGAAGGTGAGTATCTTGGGGAGCAAAGTTACCAGACAAGGGCAGCAGTTCTCAGGGACTGATGTCACTCATCCTTCAGAGGACACCCACAGGCAAGCACAGTGCCAAAAATTGATTTCACATACCTGAAAATGAAGAAGAAAGATCATTACGTTCTATATTAGATAAAATTGCATGCTGTTGACATACCAGACGCCCTTCTACACCCAAGTTGCTTGGCCTGTCAGGCAGTCTAATTATGTCTTTTTTAAATTAACACAAAAGCTGAAATGCTAGTGTGCAAAAATATAAGGCGAGTACTGTTCTAACAAGTGCCTTAGGCTTGAAAAGGTATCTGTACAAAGTTCTGCGTAACCTCAAGCATATAAAATACAACTCCTCAAAAATGTGATGATATAAAATATCAGATGGAAGTTGGACCTCCTACTCACTGTACAAATGAGACTCTGCTAAGATCACTAGAGATTTGCTTAGTTGGTATTGGAAAAAAAAAAAGCACACCCCAAAAAAACCACTAAAACACTAGAGCAGGTGGTAGTTTCTGCCCTCATCTTTGATGTGCCTTGCAAAGGAAAAATGAAATCTACATACTATAGGCAGCCCCTTAAGAGTTAGCTGCAACATGGCTGTGCAAGATACAGCAATATAAATATTTACTGATTTCAGGTTTCATTGTCCTACACAAACCTTCAAAAGCTGAGATTTTTTTTTTCAGAAGAGCAGTCAATTAAATCTCAGAGGGAAAGATGGAACCACCTGAAGCATACATCCATGACAGAAGACAGGAAACTAGAAATATATTTTAAGTAAGAAAAGTGAAACTAGGATTAAGATACAAGTAAGACAGCAAGGAAGTAGGAAACTCATACAGGCAGGTATCTTGAATTAATTCAGGTCTTCAAGAAATACAGGGAAGGGAAAATACCTAATGAATACACGAAACTCTCAGTTCATAGTTTGAGAGGGCTTTGTTTATGCTGCTGTTTAGGTCTAGTCCTACAATTTGTTGGTCTGGGCTCTATAGCTTAGTTGCATACAAAACAAACAAACATACCAAAACACAAAACAAACATGTTTTATGTCCACAACAGCAGAGGAAGAAGCAAAAAGACTAGCAATGTACATGGCTGGCAATAGGTGGCCAGTATTTTAGTTTGGTTTTTTTTTTCCTTTAAAAATCATAATGCAGAATCCATTACTGTAACTGGAAGATACAATTTCTAGATAGTGAGAGAAAACGTGATCGAAATTCCATTCCTGGTAAAGACAAGCACAAACAGGATTTTGACATTTAGCTTAAGTCAATAGATATAGTTTTCTGGCTCCTTAATTCTTTCATAAAGCAAAGTCCAGAATAGAAAGGTTTTCCTCACCTGTGGTTACTCCTTCTGTTATTTAGCTTTATAATGAAGGAACTAATCCCCACTTTTTAGCTGAGTTTTGAGTATTTAGTAAAGTGATGTTTACTTGATCTGTACACTGACAAGGAGTGGTGAATTGCAGCTGCCTCAGAGGTGGAGACAGGGGTTCATTGAGTTCAGCCTTTGTCACACAAGCTAAACTGCATGCCTTGAATATTCAGGTAAAGATCAGAATCTAGTCTATTTTACCTTCTTATCCACATAATGATCCATAGGACTAGCAAACTAAAATGAAACTGCACCATATAAATTATTTCTATTCTTCCCTTGGCCATTGGCTTTCATCACTCTTTCACAGTAGCAACTGACATGCTAATAAATACTGTAGCATGTCAGTAGCAACTGACATGCTACTAATAAAAATCTACTTACTTGCTAGTGTTCTGTCAAGATCAGCAATGAAGTCCTCCAGTTCTTTTGTATCTCCAAGCTTTGCTGCAAAACAAGAGCCAATACTGCTTAGATATGATATACTTCTCTGGCTAGAAGAAACACTGAAACCACACAATCCTCCAAATCATTTTCAGTGGGATCTAACATGCTGTGGATTGTTGTCAGCAAAGTTCAATAGGGTTGCTGCAATGTCCAAATGCACTTAGACAACAGGGGAGATGGAACTGAAATTCTAGCATTTATAGTTTTCCATTGGACAGAAGCAACACAAAGCAATCCTTTGTTTAGTTTCCTTAAAAAAGCAGAGGTTGAAGTGAAGAAAAAAAGCTATATGTCAACTAATCCATGTTCTTGCCACTGTGGGCATCTTCCTCATTGCATCTATTCAGATACTGTATGCATGGTCCTAATAAAAACCCAGACAATTAGCTCCCAGTCCTACTCAAATCTCAGCCTCCTTAAATCATGTCAGTATCACTGGTTTGCTGTGCTGTCAGATCCTTTGGTCTTAGTCCATACTATGAATTTGGAACCAAACATCCACCTAAGTTTTCACTCCTGAAAACACCACTGCTTCCATTCAATCTAGTTTTACTACAAGTGGCTTCCTTATCTTCCCAGTCTTCGTTTCTGTGGTCTATTCCAAGCCAGTTCCAACTCTATTTCTGTCTTCTCGATAGGAAGAACATCTTGACCTTTAGTGTAATTCCTTGCCAAGTATTTCCTTTCAGTTTTAACTGAACTCTTCTGCTATTTCGTATTAACTATTACTCATTATTTCTCCCTACTATCATGCTAATTGAAAAGAAAGCATTTAACTTGTTTTTTTTTTTGTGACTGGTCACTGTGGAAAAGACATGAAAGCATGAAAGGCTATTGAACATTCATATGAGAAGACTAGTTGTAATGAAAGCACCATGTAGTACATATGTATGAGTGTTCATTTATTGATATGTCTGCTCTAGAGTTAATCCAAGTTAACCTGAATGAAAATCTGTCATGGGAAGTTACATCAGCTGCAAGACAGAAGACATTTCGAAACAGCATAACTTCAAAGGAGGAAGGAATTACTAGTACATGGCTTGTATCAGCAGTGCAAAGGTCTATATGGATCTGGGCAATTTTGTTAACTTAAATGGCAGCATAGGGCCTCAGAGGAGTCCCTCTACCCCTGTATTCAGTCGAAGTGTTTTTATAGCAGGTGGGACGCAATCTACTTAGTTGCTTCAGGAAAGAAGTAACACAAGTTAATAATATAACTGTTCTGTAAGTATTACAATTAATCCTTATCAGGCAGAAAACAGTAGTTTTCTTTAGCTCAGCATTTCAAAACCAAAAAAGAGTTGCCAGGTCACCTGCAAAGAAGTGGAGATACAGCAACTTATAATCTACTGCCACTTATAATCCAGACAATAATACTTGGATCTGTAGTGTGTTTAACAGTAATCCTTAGTTTTGTTATCATAAAAAAATGAAAAAAAGTCCATGTAAGCATGAATCCTGGCTCACAGAAAGAAGCCCATATAGTTGAGGAAGAAAATGCCAACAGTTAAAAACAAACATACCTTTACATGGAGTTACAGATGGAGATGGCAAGCTTGGAGTAGATGTAGTTGAAGAGTTGAGCTTTTCATCACTTAGACTGAAACTATTTCTGTAGAGTGAATCTGCACCTGTCAAAAAGTAACATTATAAAGCAAATTTAACACCTTCTGCAATTTTGCAATATAATTGAAACCAGAAACAGGGCCTTTCCTATATGGACTTCAAAGTCTGTTGGACTCAAATTTACAGGCTTCAAAATCACAGGAATAAATAAATTCTATATTGTATAAAGGCTGTTGTTCCCACTCCTAATGTTAAAAAGCAAACAGTTCTAGGCTCTGTCCTCACCCCCAGTATGGAAAGCGTTCGCTTTCCCTGAAGTCAGCATCGTTTGAAAAATATTACAGAAATGACAATTATCCCACATCAGCTAAATTAGACCTGGTAGGACCTGCCTAACTCACAATATTCTGGAAACTTCTGCTACCTAAACTTTACAAAAGCTATATAAAAAAGCTGAATAGCGAGCTCCAGGAAAAGGACAGCCTCCCAGAATGGAGAATATATTTAGTGTTGTCCTTTATTCTCAAAGCAAACGCACCCATTTCTCCATTCATTACTCTACTGCTTTAGATCTTACATTCAAGTAGAGCATCTTTTCATTTTCTTTTATTCTGTGACTCTCTGGAGTTCCTGAAGCAGTACATCAGTACACAAGATATTTTGCAATCTTATTTTAGGCCATCTTTCAAAGAAAGCTTTACATGCCCTGGAAAGCAACAGGAAAGGTTCCAATATCATTTTGATATTCTTATATTTTAGACGAGGCCTTAAGTTTTAAAAGTATCAAAAAGTATCTTTACCTTGTCTTTTTTCATATAATGAGTTCCATGATGCACAGTGCACACAAAGTATTAGTCATGGCTCCATTGGAAGGAGGAATTGTTATTGTGCTAGAGACACTGAAACTGCTAGTTCTGTAGTTTTAAGCCAGTGATCTGAAAACTGTAGTTGTACAAAAAGAAACCACTGTAATATGAACACGTCAATGGTCTCCATTTATTTGCCAGATTTCCTAGAATATAAATGTATGTCTCATTACATGGGGTGGTAACTACCACTGCTTGCCATTGAGGCAATTCTGCCTCCCTGCAGCACATGCAACATTTGTCTATGGAGCCTAGGAGGTGGTCACACTGCAGATTAAGTCCATCTCATGGAGAACTGTCACACTTCCTTGGACACCTGTCCCATACCAGGAGATGACTGTCTTAGATAAATTAAGTGTGTCTTGCTGAAATACCAAAAGGGAGAAGGACCACAGTTTGCCTTGCCGAAATCTGAACATCTACACCTCCACTGAACATTGCCGTGATGTTTCCAGGTATCAAACATCAAGACCATCCTCTTGCAGATTACTCCTTTCCTGCAAGTTCCATCATCTTTGGTAAGAAGAGTCTACATCCACACCTCGCCTCCTCTAGCCTGCTGTCCCCACCAGCACAAAACCACCTTCCACAGGAGTATAGAGTTACAGTGACAAATCTGACCAGACGACTGCATCCATGAAGCCTGTCAGATCTCTCCTCAGATGCAAGCTGATTTGGTTCTTCCATGCTGGCTTCCAAGCCTACCTGTGTTACAACACACGCTGAAAAGGCCTTTGTGAAAAGCTTCAACCTGGAACACTTTCCTCCTTCACGTGCATTTTGGTCCACCATTGTACTGTATCTTTGCATTTGCTCTGCAATCAGCTCGAACACTGTTCTGGCAAACACACATGCTACCCACAGCACCATGCAAACATGAGGGATGATGGGACTGACATCTGTTACCTGGGACTACCGTCACCAAATCAGCCACCAGTTGGTATTTCTTGTTTATAGAGAAGAGTATGCTTCTTCCTGTGATCTTTTAATTGCAATTTCTTTATCTTCACTCTTAAGAAGTGCCTGTTCTCTCTAAATTCAAGTAGATCCAAACCAATCTACTTGAAACTTCAGATACAAGAAAGATTTGACAAACACAATGCAGAATTCAGATAATTTTAGATAGAAACAATGAAAATAGAAGCCATTTTAAAAGTAGCTCCTAAAAAAAACCAAAAAATAACTTAAGGGGTAAAAAAAAAATAAATCTGACACTGCTCTGCAATGATGAGTGTCACCAGTCCTGTGCTACTACACAGTATGAACCCTGTACACTAAGTGTTACTTTCTCCCCATTAAAGGGATTTCCTCCTGAAATCACCTTACAGATTTCCTACTAAAACCACACTTCTTTTTAGCCAAGATGCAAACCCCACTGACCAAGGAACAGAATCAAAAATTCTAGCTGTTCAGGACAAAATCACCATCATCAAAAAGCCAAGGAACTGGGCTACAGCACTGCTTGTGTGATGAGCTATTACAAGACTAACTCACTGAAACACTGACAGAACAGACCAAAGACAAAACACCCTCCAGGTTATGTATTTGAAAAAAGCAGAACAAAAAGTTCCAAATTATTTCATATTTCAAAGGTTTTACAGTTCATTGAATTAATAAAAAATAATCCAGAGAACAGAGGTTACAAAACTGAATATACTTTCAGTATGGAGTCTATGCTACTAGAATCCAGACACCAAATGTAGTCTTCATAGATTTATATTGCAAACCAATCCTTCTCATACACAAAATCAAAGCCACAGTTGCTCTTATCTAGAACTGAAATAAAAAGTTCTTTCTGTGAATGTTTGTGAGGGCAACTAATATTGCAAAAGCTTTAGTAAGCCATTAAAATTGGCCACAAAACTATTCACACAATTCTTTCTTTATATCCATGTACACATCCAACCTAGCAGTGACCTTTGATATGTTTTGTGGTTTTCTCTCCATGTTCCTTCTATAAGTAGCTCAAAGTACTCACTGCTTACTTTGCAATGTATGGACACTAGGAGATGTTATTTCATACTGGCTTCCACAAACCTTGTGCTGGGAAATACTTACAACAGGGCAAAGATAAAACAAAACAGAACTGTTGCTTTAAATATCTGAATGTTTTTCTTCCAGTTTCAAAAGGTAAAATATTTTCACAGAACAGTGTTATCTTCTGACAGACTACTGATATTTTCCTAAAACTTTCTCAAAGCAGAATCATACTTGAGCTACTGGCTGTGGCTTATACACAGCATCAAGCACCCAAAATTCTGGTGCTGCAAGGAGGAACGCATTGACTCCACCATCAAGGTCACTATAACTGCTGAAACCAATGTACTGTTAAAAAAATACTTGGGATACCCACTGCAGAAAAAATACCTGCTTTGGCAAATTGTGGCTGTAGGGCTGAAAGCTCTGGGAAAAGGACACTTCAGTTCTTGCTCTCTACCAGCTCCACAGCCAAGATTTGCTCATTCACCTCCAATAATGGCCCTTGGAAGGGTTCCACTGCTACACAAATACAACATCCTCTGCAACCCAATAAACAGAGGCTGATGCCAAGGATCTTTTCTCATCCAGCTCCTTCTCTCCCACTGCAAGTTTATCATTCACTACTTATTTTTCACTTTGTACTTCGATTCTAGTCCCTGTGCATATATATAAATTATGCCCCTTCAGCTGCTTTAAAAAACACTCTAATTGTCTCTTTAAAAAAAGGCCCTAAAATCTGGGAGTTAAGTTACTGAGTTCATTTATATCAGTCATACTAAGCCAATGGCTACAAAATTAGGGGTTAGGAATAAATATGGGTTTATTTTACTTTGGCAAAGTACTCTGCAGTTAGTATTGACCTCTGCTGTTCCAGTATATAGTCAAACCACAAAAAAAGAAAAACAAACAGGGCAACACCATGTAAATACAGAATGTCCCCATGAAATGAGCAATTGATGGGTTCTGGGCAGTAATTAACTGAAGGAGGAAAACTTTTCATTTTAAAACAGACAACAGAAAAGTTCAGCTGCCTAGCTTCTTTAATATTATGCTCTTTCTAGTACCATAGTTCAAGATAATTTTAAAGAGCATTGGAAGTAAAATTTTTACTGCAGTTTTCAGTGGGAAAGTTTTAGAGGAAAAAAAAAATTACGACCCTAAAGCTTTCAGAGAAGAGCTTTAAAATTCCACTCAAGTGTCTACACTACGAATTTATAGTGAATTTATTATAAAACTATATAATAGTTTTGTATATGAATTTATTATAAAACAAATTTCTTATAAAACTATGAATTTATTATAAAACAGTAGCTCAGAATATAATTAATAGACTGCACAACTAATTCCTAGTCAGAACATAGCTTACTTGCTAAAAAAATAGGAGAAAATCAGGAACCTGTAATGCCACCAGCAGAAGTGAGAAATATTCATGATACAGAGAACTTGTTGTATAATACATACGTTGCAGCTCTCAAGGATAGAGTTTGTTTTTATCTTATCACGGTTACAGTTGGCTGCATTGTTTATTTTTTTGTGTGGTTTTTGCCTAGCTAATGAACATCTGGTCCCAGACTGATAAAAAGTGACACCTTTTCACCACTGACACATCTGAGCTTCATTACTTAAAAGATTTCAAATTGCATACTTACAAGTGATCTAGGAAGCCAGAAATCCAGATCATGGATATACAAAATGTACTGTCACTATATACAAAGACTACCTTTCCAATCCCCCACCACGCTTACACTCTATAAGGCAGTGTTTCCAACTCCAACCTTCCCCTTTACTCATCTTCCTTTATAATGAGTAAGAGCAACAGATATGCTGGAGTGGTAAGAAAATAAAAAACATATTTCTCAGTATACTGAAATACCTGGAGAGAAGGCTATGCACCTGGGACTTCTGATTTTTCTTCCCCTTGGACATGTCAGCAATTCAATAATTTCTTAATTTAATAATTTCTCAGATCATTTAATAAAAGCTTATTTCTTCATTACAGTATCACTTAATTTTTTTCATTATAAATATTGCCTTCTTGTTTGAGACGGGCCACTGGAAGTTCACAGATATAATCTATCTCCTCATGATGTTCCCTCTTCATTAGACTGGGATTTGCTACAAAGACCAAAGTCCCATCTACCTCCACATCCTACCTTTTACAGCAACTCATAGCAGATGCCTATAGAAGAGCTTAAGAGTGGTGCAGTCACAGGCTGATCGTTTCAAGACAAGCTCTACCAAATTCTTGTAAAGCACATATCAGGGAGTATCTTTTCTGAGACAGCAGTAGCATCAGCCTAAGCAGACCACAATGGCCTCATCCCTCCTGCTGTGATTTTATCTAGTTATTTTTGAGTATGTGAACTTTTAATATCCATGACACCTTAAGGCAGTATATTTTAGAGTTTAACTGTTCACCATGAAAGAAATTACCCCCCCCCCCCCCTTTTTTTTTTTGGAAACATGTTAATTTAATTTGATTTCCTCATACTGGTGAGGTAGCAGTCACTCAGGATTTTCTGGAAGACTAGCTTGTCCCCACCCAAGACATTTCATCTTTAGCCTGGCTGTCCCAGTCTATTTAATCATTTGAAAACTATTTTATGTCTTCATTCATTTCTGTTGCCGTCTTCTTTACAGTCACATATTACAAGACTGCCAACGTAAACAGGCTTTTCAGGGTGAGTGCTTTGGCTCTAGAGAGCATAGGCATTAGTACAAGCAGATGGAGACATCCATGGCATGTAACCACAAATGCTTGCACTACGCCAGGCACTGGGTGTTAAGAGATCCCGTTCAACTCCTTAATAAATTTGCACCTACTTGATTTTTAGATTATAAAATTAAGAGCTCTAGATGCACTCAGGACTTCTTTGTTGTGTTTAAAAGCCAGGGAGTATGGCTTAGAAAACATTTACACAGTTCTAAAAGTAACTATGAAGGAACACTGCAGGCTGTATGAGTGCAAAAATTGAACTGACGCATTTATTTTGCAATGTGTTTAACAGAGAGGCTGGAAGATGAACCTTTCTCAAGAAAACACAGAGCTACAAGTGTCAAACATTTCTGAGAGCACAACAACAGACTATGATGTAGCTTTTCAGTGTTATTTTAACTTTGGCACAAGAAATACCGAAGTGTTTCCCTTCTCAACCTCTCATAAAGTCCAAACTTTCCCTTCATTATCTTAAGCCTAAGTTTGGAAGACTGTCCTGACATTGCCATATACTGTGCTAGCACAGTGCACTGACTGACATGCAATTTACACAGGCAAGCCAGCACTTTTCTTTTCAAGCTTATTCTGACACAAGAATAAAATTATATCTCTAAGAGTGCATTAATATAGCTGCATCTACACTAGTGGCTTTTGCCAGCACAGCACTCTCTAGCACAAATCCCATTTTATCACAGTCAACATATGCTGTAAATAGCAGAGTTATAAAGTATTCCTCAACTTAGAAGTTCCAGCATGATTAATGACCTAAAGTACGAAGCTGCTATACTTCCATTCATTTGAATACATGAAGCTGAAACATAGCCGGTACTCATAGCCCAGCAACTCAAGAATGTTGGAGCAACTCCCCAGTTGCATCAAGATTTCCAGCACTGACCCAATCAGCTGTTGTGGTTAATGTAATTCTTGTGGGCCAAGATCATCACGGACATCTGCACACACAAGCCTTTCTGTTACTGTAAGGTCTAGAGTCCATTCTGGTACATACAATACTTAACCACAGCCAAGCCAGACCTCATCCAAAGATCATTTAATCAAATAACAGGACAAGATATGGGAGAACAAAGTACTATCACACCCATTTTCCACAGTAGCGTCTTCAAAACCATACTTTCTCTTAAGAGCCTGAAATATGTAATGTAAGAATTTAAATTAGTATTTTTGGAGCTAGCTCCTCAAGAGATTTTAAGGATAAAAGCAATATTTGCAGGATTAACTACACTGATAGAGATCTTTTGTAAATTTTTCTGTTAAATTAAATGGGCTTATCCTCAGGACAGAAACTCCAGGAAATGGAAGGCTTTCCTTACTCTACCGGGCAGTATTATTCAAGTACAACCACTTGACATCTATTACTAGCTTGTCGTAAAGTTGAATTTAAGGCTGGTTCAGGGGCACTGAAAGAAACAGTTGCAACAGTTTGAAGTTTTTCCTCCCCTTACAATTCCATCCCTGGTTGAAAAGATAGTACTGCAGGAGTGGCCAAAAGATACATACACCTAACCTTCAGGCACGCCACATTACTTTGGAGGATTAGATTAAACAACAAACAACAGATAGTACTAAAACACAATAGTCTGAACTGTTCTATACACACATAACAAAGTGCACGTGCAATAAATAATCTTGGCACTGGATAAGATTTTGCCAAGACAAAGAATCTTCATAAACAAAAAGATCATTCAAACTATCTGCAGATAATATGGTTAGAGTTTCTTTTGCATTGCTACATATTCATATTATCTGAACTTGCTCTTTCAGCCCAGCTTGTCCTTGATCCTGCAGTGGTGTTTAACCTAAGCATGACCATGGGAAGAGCAAGGCCATGAATTCATCACTATAGTCGCTAACACAGAATGAGAAAAACCAAAGCGAAGGTGAACCCAGGGGGGAAAAAAAATACTTGAGTTTGAACAGAAAAAGCCTAGGTGAGCAGGAAACTCCCTGCATCTATTCTTAAAATAGGTGTAGCTGGATTACATCAGACACTGGGCCCTATTTCATAAAAGGTGCTTTTCATAAACCTGCAATTCCTCTCCAATCCTACTCTAACTTCAAAATAAGAAGTTGTTTGCACTGAATGATGCCTTTAGGAAGAAGTATTTTACTGGACCTTTCCTGAGACACGGGGAGATCTAGCTATTTTTCTGTTTCCCTTCCCTTAAACATATCCTCATATACTCCCAGTCCCACATAAGCCAATGTCCAGAAGACAGTAATTCTGATTTCTCCAGAACTACCTTTTACATGATGCATCACCAAAGGAGGAACTCAAGCATGAGATGGGATTTGAAAACTTGACAAGTTCCTCATACAAGATCTTTGAGGACTTTGTACAGAGCCATTAAACCCTGTCTATCCTACTAACCCATTAATGCCTTCAGTCTAAATCAGTGCAGATTTGTGACACAGATTTTTATTTTTCAGAACTTCCTGAAGATCCGGTCTGCCCATTTACACAAGCATGCTGTTTTCTCACCAGGCCTTATGCCCTGTCAGAGAACACTGATTTTCCTCCAAAGATCCTTCTTGACCATTCTAATCCTTCTTGACAATTCTAACAGAGCAATTTCAAGCAGTTTTGAGGTTGAAGTTTTCTGAACCATACCAGACATGCCAAATAACTGCAGATAGTTTTATCAATGTGGTAAGTTCTTGATATCAGGTTGAGGGGTTTTTTTTGTGGTTCTCAACAGTAGATTATTTCACTCTATCATTGTAAGTGTCTCAATTGTGAGACACAATAAGTGTATGCAAGAGGTTATCACAGCACTGAAGACTGCGCAAGAAATAGTAACACTGGGGCTGTACTGCTGTAGTTATTAACAGACTTAGATCACAGCTTACATAACTTCAGTTTGACTCAGTAAAGGCAGATCTAACCATACACACCCCCAGCCATCCAAGACACAAGTGTTCAGATTAAATTGGGCACATATTTCAAATCCTCCTTGGAGGGAGAGAGATACAGACAAGGAGTGATTTATCCACTACAATATGAAACAGCAGAACAGCACCTTCATCCACGTACTGCAGGAAAAACCCAAAGGCACTGCTAGGTTAGGCATCCATGTTCAGGGCAAGTAAAACATTACCCATCAATGAAGTAAATCATATCCATGATGATGAAATAAAGGGCTCCAATAATCTGGAGAAGCTATGCTCTCACAGCTTAAGTACTAGGAAGATAGTATTAGTGTTTTAGTGCCAAGTCAACAGAACAGCACCCTTAAGTCCCTGAACTGATAGAGGCAGAATAGAAATTAGAGGAGCAGGCTTATTATAAATAGCTGCAAAATAGGTAAGTTTCATAAAGCTTCCTAGGATCTAAAAAACCTGGCTATCGTTCACTGTTAGCAGAACTTATTTCTGACAAAGTAACTTACTGTTCCCAAAGAGAACAGCAGTTTCCAGACTTACTGTCTGGAAGAGAAAAGATGTTTTCTCTCCCTGATTATTAAAAACAGTAAGAAAGGTTGAACTTTTTTCCAAGTTAACTAGAAACAGTTTAGTTCTAATTCTGTATTTTCTTGCTCAAAGCAGCTCTACACCCTTCCTGTTCCATTTTCTGCACACACCATTCATATACATCTACCGTACTTGGGCACAACGTAGCTTAAATTTAGCACCTCTGAAACGCTCTTCCATCAGTTGGATGGACAGACATCCATCCAGCTAAGGAGATATCTGGATGTGTTTTACCTGTTGTAAAAAGCACACTTTAGTTTGTGCTCTTTCAACAGATACTTTTGGCTACCGAGACACAATACAGACGCCGGGACGCTCCGGTGTCCCGCAGCCGGCTAGCAGCATGACCTTCTCCCGTAGAGAGCTTTTTTGCGCTCATCTGCGCTGCAGCCAGCCCTGATGTGGCTCCCCTCCAGCCACTCTACCCTCCATTCAACACCGGAGAGTAAAACCAGCAGGGCCAGACTTCTCATCCCTACGACTTCTTACCCAAAACGTTAACGAAAGGCATTGTTTTTAAAGAAAGAGACTGATTTCTCGCTCCCGGATCGCTGCTTCTCGCAAGGAGGGCGACGTGCTGGTTTAACACCCGCTTTGGAGCTTCGCTTCCCGCCCACCCCCCACCCCCGGGACAAGCACAGCCGGCACGGACAGACCGACGGACACTCACTCTCGGAGTCGCTGAGGCCGCTGCCGTCGCTGACGCTGGCGCTGCTCCGCCGCTTCATGCGCTCCAGGTGCTCGCCGTAGTAGAAGCGGCGCCGGCCGGCGGGGGCGGGGGACTCGGCCCGC